>JAJIBD010004842.1:0-57937 GCA_021461705.1 Cryptotis parvus
TTTTTCTATATTTTCTTCAATGTTCTTTATGGATTCAAGTCTAATATTGAGATCTTTAATCCATTTTGATCTGATTTTTGTGCATGGTGTTAGACACAGGTCCAAATTCATTTTTTTTATCGCTGCCCAATTTTCCCAAGCGCCACTTGTTGAAGAGGCTTTCCTTACTCTATTTTAGATTCATTGCACCTTTATCAAAGATTAAATGACCATGTGTTTGAGGTTGGGTGTCAGGATACTCAATTCTATTCCATAGGTCCACAGGTCTGTTTTTATTCCACTACCATGCTGTTTTGATTACTACTGCCTTGTAGTACAGTTTGAAGTTGGGAAAGGTGATGCCTCCCATCTTCTTTATCCCAAGGATTGCTTTAGCTATCCTTGGGGATTTATTGTTCCATTCAAATTTCAGGAGCGTTTGGTCAATTTCTTTGAAGAATGTCATGGGTATTCTCATAGGGACTGCATTGAATCTGTACAGAGCTCTAGGGAGTATTACCATTTTGACAATGTTGATTCTCCCCACCCATGAACAGGGAATGTGTTTCCATTTCCTTGTGTCCTCTTTTATCTCTTGGAGCAGTGTCTTGTAGTTTTCTTTGTACAGGTCCTTTACATACTTGGGTAAGTTGATTTCTAGGTATTTGATTTTCCGTGGCACAATTGTGAATGGAATAGTTTCCTTAATATCCCTTTCTTTTCTGTCGTTATTTGTATATAGGAAAGCCACCGACTTTTGCGTGTTGATTTTGTATCCTGCCACTCTACTATATGTGTCTATTGTTTCTAGGAGTTTTTTGGTAGAGAGTTTAGGGTTCTCTAGGTATAATATCATGTCATCTGCAAATAATGATAGCTTGACTTCTTCCTTGCCTATCTGGATGCCCTTGATGTCCTTTTCTTCTCTGATTGCTATGGCAAGTACTTCCAGTACTATATTGAATAAAAGAGGTGAGAGTGGTCAACCTTGTCTTGTCCCTGATCTCAGGGGGAAGGCTTTCAACTTTTCCCACTGAGAATGATGCTTGCTGTGGGCTTTTGTTAGATGGCTGTAACTATCTTGAGGAAAGTCCCTTCAATTCCCATTTTCTGGAGGGTTTTAATCATGAACGGGTGCTGGATCTTTTCAAATGCTTTTTCTGCGTCTATTGAAAGGATCATATGGTTTTTATTTTTCTCTTATTGATATGATGTATTATGTTGATTGACTTGTGAATGTTGAACCATCCTTGCATTCCCGGGATGAATCCTACTTGGTCATGGTGTATAATCTTCTTGATGAGTCTTTGGATTCTGTTTGCTAGTATTTTGTTGAAGATCTTAGCATCAGTGTTCATCAGGGATATTGGTCTGTAGTTTTTTTTTCTTTGTGTTGTCTCTCCCTGCTTTGGGTATCAGGGTTTAAATGTGCCTCGTAGAAGGTGTTTGGGAATGTTTCTGTTCTTCTATTTCCTGGAAGAGCTTGAAAAGGACTGGCAGTAGGTCGTCCTTAAAGGTTTGGTAGAGTTCACTAGTGAATCCGTCTGGACCTGGGCTTTTGTTTTTTGGGCAGACTTTTAATTACGGTTTCTATTTCCTCAATGGTGATAGGCTTATTCAGGTATTGGAGGTCTTCTTGTTTCAGCCGTGGGAGGTTATAGAACTTCAGGAATTGATCCATTTCTTGTAGATTCTCATGTTTCACAGCATACAGGCTCTCAAAGTAATCTCTGATGATCTTTTGGATTTCTGTGGTTTCTGTTGTGATTTCACCCTTTTTATTTCTGATTCTGTTTATTTTGGTTTTCTCTTTCCCTGTACTTACAAGTCTTGACAATGGTTTGTCAATCTTGTTTATTTTTTAAAAAAACCAGCTCTTGGTTTCATTAAACTTTTGGATTGTTGTTTTGGTTTCCAACTCATTGATTTCCTCTCTAAGTTTTATTATTTCCTTTTTTTTCTACCTGGGTTGGGCTCCTTTTGTTGGTCTTTTTCTAATGTCTTCAGCTGTGTTGTCAGGTTATTTATGTGGGCCCTTTCTTGTTTCCTGATGAATGCTTGCAGAGCTATAAACTTCCCTCTTAACACGGCTTTTGCCGTGTCCCACAAGTTCTTATAATTGGTGTCTTCATTTTCATTTTTTTCCAGAAATCTTTGGATTTCCTGTTTGATTTCTTCTATGACCCATTTGTTGTTCAGGAGTGAGCTGTTCAGTTTCCAGGTGTTTGGTTTGACTCCCTTTTTCTGTGTATGGTTAACTTCCATTTTCAGTGCATCATGGTCTGAAAAAGATAGCTGACACAATTTCTATCTTTTTTAATTTTATTGAGGTATGCTTTGTGGCTCAGCATGTGGTCTATCTTGGAGAATGTTCCATGTGCACTAGAGAAAAATGTGTATTCAGCGTTTTTTGGCATGAAAAGCCCTGTATATATCCACTAGCTCTCTTTCTTCCATTTCTTCCTTCAGGGCCAATATTTCCTTGGTGAGTTTCAATCTTGTTGATCTATCCATCATTGATAGAGCAGTGTTGAAGTCTCCAACTATTATTGTGCTACTGTTAATGTCTTCATTGAGGTCTCTTAGCAGTTGTTTTATGTATTTTGCTGACCCCTCGTTGGGTGCATATATGTTTAGTAGTGTAATTTCTTCCTGGTGTACATACCCCTTAATTAGTAAGAAGTGGCCTTCGTTGTTCCTTCTAACATTTTTCAGCCTGAAGTCTATATTATCTGATACTAATATGGCCACATCAGCCTTTTTGGAGGATTTGTTTGCATGGAGAATGGTCTTCCAACCTTTGACTCTGAGTCTCTGTTTGTTCTGATTATTCAGATGCGTTTCTTGTAGACAGCAGAATGTTGGGTTCAATTTTTTAATCCATTTTGTCACTCTGTGTCTCTTAATTGGTGCATTTAGACCATTGACATTGAGAGAGATTATTGTCATTGGATTTTTGTGCCATCTTTCTTTTTTGTTTGTTGTGCTTATGGGTTTGTTAGCATTACAGTAGACCTCATCTTCTGTTTTTAATGGTTCTTCATGTATGTAGTTTTATAATGAAGATTGAATACCAGAGCCAATACCTTAATGCTCTTTTTAATGGGAGGGGATGACAACTGTTACTGGGCTAATTAAGAAAACAGCGTAGGGGCCGAGCTATAGCTAGCTGGTAGGGCATTTGCCTTGCATGCGGCAGGCCGGCCCAGGTTAGATCCTCAGCATCCCATATGGTCCCCCAAGCACCCCCCAGGAATAATTCCTGAGTGCAGAGCCAGGAGAAACCCTTGAGCATTGCAGGGTGTGACCCAAAAAAGCAAAAAAAAAAAAAAAAAAAAGAAAAGAAAAGAAAAAGAAATCATTTTAAATCTCTGCAAAGGCTAATATTCTTGACTTATCCTTTCATTAATTACTTTCAAGATTGTAGGGTGACTTTTTTTTCTGTGTTCTGAAAATGGAATTATCTATATACTGATCATATGTCTTAAGCATAAAAATCCCAGATGAATACCTTTGGAAAAAGTTTTAACAGTAAGGAATTAAATTAATTCCATTGAAATATTTTTAACCTACCTTTCAACTTATACCTTCATTATAAAATTAAATTGGCAGTGGTGAAGGTTTTGTGGACTTACATGCAGGCTAAAAAATACTTCAAGGTTCATAGACCAACTCTGTTTCTCTTTGTTTAGGAAGAATAGTTCTTGTCAAGGTTAATGGTCAAGGTCAAAGCTGATATAATGTTGCTAAACTGTAAGTTTGTTTACCTTTTCTGCTTATCAGACCAGTTTCCTTATCTCTCTAAGAAGATCCAATAATCTAAAACAGACAAGTTAACCTAGACTTGTCAAGAATTCAATAGACTCTTTGCAACAACAGTTTCTCCCAGGGACTTAAGCTCACTCCATACAACTTAAACTCTTATCTTTCTTTACCTCCCAGCCTTCTCACAACCATTTCTTGCAATTTCAGTTCTCCTGGCTTAGTAAATGCATTTCCTCTTCTCTCTCACAAATGTGTTCCTCAGATTTTGAAAGTCACTTTCCGTCCATACAATCATCTGTCCTGGGATGAGACCCTAGTACTGTGCTCTGTGCTCCACACATTTTCTCTATAACTGCAATTTTTTTATTACTTTTTGTGTGCCAACATTACAAGAATTGGATTCTTTTGCATATAATAAAGGAACTTGCAAAGAGTAGCCATTCACTAAATATTTGTGGAGTAAAATAATGAACCTGCAGACATTTACCTGCTTTCCTTTTTCCCTAACCTTTTCACATAAAATAGTTTGAAACTATACAAGAAAAAAATTGCTTTTAAAATTCATAATCTCATGCCCAAATGTGTGCTAATTTATAGAAGCAATAGAAAAATAGACATCTGTGTTTAAAAAATTATTTGATAATGTTAACATTGAAAGCAAAAGTTGTTTTCTCTAAATATAAACTGGAATTGAAAGAAAAAATTGAAAATGCAACTCAAACGTTTTGTAGTTAAAATTTTTTAAAATTTAAAATATGTATGACAAATTTCTATTTTTCTAAAACTAAATGAAAATGTTAGTATTCATTGCAAAGTCACACTGTAATTTGTTAAACTGGAGCATTTACTAAGATTTGCTTGTTCATTTTCTGAATTAGAGCAGCTTATAGGAAAAACAACTAAATTGAAGTCATGAAACTGGATTTGGTGATGATTGCTATGTTTAAAATTTGTGTTCTTATATTATTCTGTCATGTCCCTTAAGGGCATTGAACTCACACTAAATTGATTTGGGGTCTACATAAGAATGTTGCCTTTAATTACAGAATCCAATAGCATTAGGCCTCCTCTGCTTTGGTAGCATATTTTTAATCTTCATAACATGATCTTATAATAGGTATCACTTAAAGAAAAAAATGTGAATATTTTCAGAACTCTTACTTAAAATCTTAGCAATAATATGCACCTCATATCTCCTTGCAATAGTTTTCTATTGCAAGGAAATAAGAAAAACATTATTTGTACATATGTTCAGCCATACTGTCTGATCAAAATATATAAAGATGCCTTAAGGATTGACCATAACAGTCAAGCAGCCAGGCTCAGATTTTAAAGATCCTATGTGCTTTCAGTATGAAAGATATCTAAATAACGTTTAACTTGTGCCAAGCCCTGAAGTTTGCAGAGCAACCCTTTATGAGCCATCATTCATTTTATAGATAAGGAAACTAAGCTGTTTAATAGCTGTGATTTGATTTATTATCAAAACTTGTGAGGAATGACTTGTGAACATGGACAACCATCCTGCTTTTACCTTTCTTCTACTAATTTAACAAAAATCACCAAAAAATTAAAAACAATGGGAAAATTTATATCATGTTTTAGATACTACATAGGGAATGCATAATTATGCCACCTAGGATTAAGATTCCTGTAAGCACATAAAATCAGTCCTAAAACTGGAAAATACTGGATTGTGTTTTGAGACCTCAGACTAAATCCTTCATAAAAACCAAAGGGACACTACCCAGGAAACAAACTAAGAGGAAGAACTAGTTAGGGGGAATTTTTTTTCCTACTGAATCACCATACCATCCACAGTTACAAAGTTCTATATGATTGATCAACTTTCAGTCATACAGTGTTCCAACACACATCTCTACACCAGTGCACAATTCCCACCACCAATGTGCCCATTTTCCTCCCTGCTCCCCTCCTTACCACCTGCCATGCAGTCTGTCTCTATGGCTGACAATCTCTCTTTTCTCTCTAATTTTCTTTTAGGCACTGTGGTTTACAATATTGTTACTGAAAGGATAAAGGGCATATCACTTTCCCTCCTTTCAGCGCAGTTTCTATCCAGATTGATCATTTCCAACTTTCATTGTCATAGGGGTCTCTTTGTAGCAAGCTTCCTATTATGGACCAGTCCTCCCTTGCCATTGTTTCTTTCAGTATTTTTCACATATTGTATTGCTGCTGCTGTTGGTGGTGGTGGTTGTGTGTGTGTGTGTGTGTGTGTGTGTGTGTGTGTTTTCTATCCCACTAATGTGTGCAGTCATTCTGTTTGTCCCTCTCTGATTTCACTCAGCATGATATTCTCCCTGGTCATGGGGAAAAGGCTTTTCGGTAGGTACAGAAAGTTTCCTAAAGAGATAAGAGTCAAAAAAGCATACGTCTACCACCACATTCAGCATGCTTATCACTTATTTTTCAGTACATGAAAAGAAATTCAATGCAAATATTGTTAAATCTGTTGATAATACTAAAATATGACATATGCCTCTAGATCGTTACCAAAATATTTTTTAGTGAAGGACATTAATGACTCTCCTGCCGGTGAATCAGTATTTGATCCAGCTTTTTAAGTTATATTTTTTGCAGTTTCCAGGAAATGAAAGTCCTAATAGTCTTCCCACCACTGTTTTCTACCCTAGATTCCTTTGTAGTTTATATATACCTCATCCTCAGGTTTTATGGTTTATAAATCATAAAACCTGAGAAGAAACATAAAACCTGAGAATTAAGGGCAACAATATTTTATTCCTTTTGTTTACTGCAATACTTAAATTTCAAAACATGACAAATTTTAATATTCATTAAATATAATTAGGTTTATATAAATAGTTTGGTTATATTTTGAATATGTAATTGTGAAATCCACCATGGAGAACAGAATAAACTAATATTTAAATATATTTAAAAGAATTTCACCAACAAAATATTTTTTTTTATTTTCATAGCGTAGGGGTAATGAAACAAAAAGTCTAGAAACTATTGGTTTCACTTTAATTGTAATGTTAGAATGAACTGAAAAGAACTGAATGAAATAATGAAAATGAGCTGAAAGAATTTTTGGAGTTCTTTCAGTTCAAATATGTAGGGATCTTGGAAGTTTCATTCATGTGAAAAGTAGAAAATAACTACATTTCAGACTGATAGGTATTAGAATTAGGGTCTGATGTAAACTACTGTTCTGATATCAGGGAAAAAAGATGAACAGAGAGAAACTCTGTCAAGAACAGAAACCATTACAGCAGGTCATGTTTTAGTACATAACCAAAAACACTAAATAATTAAAAAACTGAAATTATATAGAGTATATTCTTTAACTAAAATGGAAATGAGAAATCAATAACAGAAAGAAATCTGTAGAATCCCCAAATAATTATAGATTAATCATACTTTCAAAATATAGGTCAAAGAAGAAATCTCAAGAGAAATTTAAAATCATTTTGAAATAATACAAATATTAAACTTGTGAGACAAAGCTAAGGTCATGTTACAGAAAATTTTAAACTTTGATGCTTATATTATAAAATAAAAATTATCTAAAGTAACAACCTAAACCGCCATAGGACACCAGAACAGAAAGAAAACACTTTAAACTAAAATCAAACAGAAAAAAGACAGAAATTAGAGCAAAAATGAGAAATATAAATGGGAAGTTAATAGTATGTGTTTCTATATCTAGTCACAAAGAAGTTGAAACAAAAGATACGAACCATATCAAAAATGAAAGCTGAATTGTCTCTACTAATTCTACGAATATTGAAGGCTTAATAAAATATACTACTGTGAACAATACCGACATATTTGAAATCTTAGATAACTATTTCCTTCAATGATACAAACTACCAACATTTCACAAGAAAAAATATAAATATACCAATATTTATTGAAGAAATTAGATAATTATTAGCCTTAAAGGGAAAACACTGTTTGCTTTCCATATACTCCGATACACAATAACTAGTGTATTCTACTAACATTTTCGGTAAAGAGAAGTTCAGGGGGTGAATTTGGATCCATGCTGCTAGTATTAAAGCTGACGGATGGGCCAAGAGATAATAAAGCAGCAAGGGCACTTTTCTTGTATGTGGCAGACCCGGTTGAATCCCCAGGACCCCATGTTGAACCCTGAGCTCATCAGGAGTGATCCCTGAATACCACAGTTATGACCACAAAATGAAAAGTAGGTGTGTAAATCAGAGATAGACCCAGGGACTACTGTTGTTTCTAAACATTGACAATGCAGTGCCAGATGGAGGATTAAACTTATTAGAAAAGGTGGTATTGATTACTTTGCTTTGTGAGAATTATTTAATGTCTTAATGTTTCTTTTATCTACCCCTTATATGGTGACCAAATATAACATATATTCACTTATAACTCTGAATATGTATCTGAGCATTAATACAACACAGCATCTGTTATCTGTTGAACTGAACAAAAATATCAGGAACTGGATAAAGATGTTGATTATCTCCACCAAAGCCCAATTAAAACTGATAAGGTACACAATGGAGATGATTTCCCTCAGATGCTCACAAAAGACAGTTTAGCTGACCAAGGAGGGTTTTGGGAAGTATATTTGGGGGGACAGAGATAGGATGTCTCCCTAAATTGGGTCTACCAAAACTTTAACAGTATTTGTTGAGTAGCTAGTAAATCTAACTTGTTGCCACAATCTTGCATGAATTTGCTAACTGATCTTGTAAAGCAAATTTTTTAGGTAAACATTTTTATCATCATTATACAGATGCAGAAATTTAAGTAAACTTTCACTTTATAATAAAAGCTATTGAGAGGGTGGAATAGAATCTGACTTCAGATTCCAAATTCTTTCTTTTTTTTTTTTTTTCTTTTTGGGTCACACCCGACAATGCTCAGGGGTTTCTCCTGGCTCTGCACTCAGGAATTACTCCTGGTGGTGCTCAGGGGACCATATGGGATGCCTTGCTTGATCGAACCCGGGCCGGCAGGGGCTGACCTCGTGTAAGGCAATCGCCCTACCTGCTGGGCTATAGCTCTGGCCCCATATTCCAAATTCTTAACTGCTGTGCTCTGTCATTGCTTAAGATACTGGCTCTCACCAATGTGGAGTGAATTCATTTCAAGAGAATGACTACTCTATCTGCTGAGCACTAATTTATCTCAAAGTACTGCTCTTACCCATTTATTTCATTTAATTCTCACCCAACATTATGAGTTATATATTACTTCTCCCACTTTTCAAAGGAAGATTCTGGCATATAAGAAGTAGTTATTTGCCTCTGGGTCCAGTTTTAGGAATAGGAACTGGAACTCAATGCTCCAAATTATTTCTTTTACTGTAAATTTCAATACTATTAAAGAACACTCATTTCACAGACAATCCTTATATTTACGTGCAAATAATATGAAAACTGTAACAGGTCACAGTTACTAGGCAAATATTGGTTGAGCTCCTTCTATGGGACATTCTCAGCATTGTGAGCGTGATTAACAGATTAATTGCATGATTACTCCAATTAAAATACTGGGTTGATTCTTATGTGGCTTTTTTTTCTTATGTGGCTTTATTTTTGCCAGAATTGTTTTCTCTTCCAACACAGCTTAACTCTGCGCTGATACCTAAAGAAACAACATTCATCATTATGATTTGGACTATAAAATGACAGCAGGTCCAATGATGTTTTGTTTCCTAGGTGAGGAATGAGCATATTCATAACATTGTTCTCCCTCACCACATTAGAACCAAGCATTATTCTAGTTAAGTGAAAATTGTGACTCTAATATCAGTTATCAGCTATCACATGTACCATCAGATAGTACTCCATGGTCAGATCTATTCATATATAAAATAAGGTGCTAAACAGACTTTGCTTGTAAGTTGAATAAAGATCTTTAGGGAAAAAAACCGTATTTGTAATTCTCCCCTGTGAGCATTTTTTTAAAATAGCACTGTGACATTAATTCACACTGAGATTTTTGTGAAAGGGATGAGTTTTAAACTTCTGGCAAAAGTGTCAAAATAGTCTTTTAATCCTAGTACATTGTGATTACACACACATACAAATACGCATGTACAGTCTGTATAGAGTCCTGATAACCTTTAAGAAAATTGACGAGAACCCCTAAAATATCTCCAATGTTTACTTATTCTGCCTTATTTTATGCTTTTTCTAGTTCATAGCTGCATTCTTGACTAGAATTATAATCCATGATGATGTAGTTAAACAATTTCAAAATGTATATGCAAGAGATAAAGCACTAAGGGATATTAGGGCTTGAGAGATGCACAGCGGGTTAGGCACTTGTCTTGCATGCAACTGACCTGGTTCAATATCCAGTACCACATACCCTGTAATCCATGAGCAAAGTAAAACCTTCAGCACTGCTAGGTATGGCCCCAAAAGACAAAAAATAGGGGTTTATTTATTTATTTATTTTTATTTAGGGGATTTGTTTATTTATTTTTCTTTTTTGGGGTCACATCCAGGGATGCTCAGGGGTTACTCCTGGCTCTTTGCTCTGGAATTATTCCTGGCAGAGCTCAGGGAGCCTTATGGGATGAGGGGATGGAACCCGGGTCAGCTGCCTGCAAGGCAAACACCCTACCTGCTGTGCTATTGCTGGGGGCCCAAATAGGGGATTTATATGGTATTAATTTAGCTAAATTTTACTTGCTAAAAAGGAATGAGTACTCACCTATTGTTAAGATATTAATTTTTATTTGAAAATATGCATATTTAAGAAAATTATTTGCATTTAAATCACTTAATTTGGAAAATACCAATAGTGATTTGAGTGGTTTATTATAATCTTGTCACTTGTTACTTGTCTTCCCCTTGTTCATCAGTTTGCTCTAGTGGGTGACAGAAACAACTTCATTCATTGGTAATGAGGTCCATTATTGTTACTGTTTTTGGCATATATAAAAAAAACTGTGTTTATTATAAATCCAGGAAAAATGTGGGGGCATGCGTGATGTTTTGCTGCCAAATATGAAGGATGATATGTTACTTTTAAACTACAGTGAGCTTTATATGAGAGATGGACAAAAAACATAACAGCATTAGTGGAGTCTTAGGTGCTCTAGTGGTGGTATAGTTGGTAACTTTACATTTAACTTTACATTAAGTTGGTACTTTACATTTACATCTAAAACTGAATTTCAGAAATTTAGTATTTTTAATTTATATATGTTAGCGTTTACCACCCATACAATTAAAAGAAAATGAGATCTGTGTCATTAAAGTAAGGAAGGTAACAATAAATTACAAAAGGCATCAATGATCACTGTCTTCCCGTTCATCATTGATTTGCTTCGAGCAGGCGCCAGTAACATCTCCATATGACCTGTCTCATGCAAGTAGAGCCCAAGGGCACCTGCTTGCTCCAGGAACATAAAGAGCCTCAAACTATTTCCTAAGGTCATGGGAATGAGGTCTATAATTGTTACTGGTATTTGGCATATCAAATACAACACGGTAGCTTGAGGCCGCCGCGGGAGCATACTCTTGTAGTCATCTCTAAATCCAGCTTTATTATGAACCATGCGCCGAGCAGCCACCCGGCCGGGCTGTGATAGGCTGTTCTGCTGGGTAGGCGCCGTAACATCTCCATATGACCTTTCTCATGCAAGTAAAGCCCGGGGCACCTGCTTGCTCCAGGAACATAAAGAGCCTCAAACTATTTCATAAGGTCATGGGAATGAGGTCTATAATTGTTACTGGTATTTGGCATATCAAATACAACACAGGTAGCTTGCTAGGCTCTGCCGTCGCGGGTAGCATACTCTTGTAGTCATCTCTAAATCCAGCATTTATTTATGAACCCTGTGGCCGTAAGCAGCCACACGAGCCGGGCTGTCATAGGCTGTTCTGCTGGGTAGAGTTCTGACGAGGGGGAAGTCCGGATGTGGAAAATGGAGGCCCTCATGGAGTAGGGGTTCTCTGGCTTGTTGCGAGGCTCTGCTGGGGTGGCGGGCCAGGGCTAGAACCCGCCATCTCTCCCGGGCGCCTCGTGAGTGGCTGGGCACAGGGAGAGCCAGTAGCAGCTCTGCCCCATGTCTGTGAGTCTCTCTTCCTCTTACCTACTACATATTCCCAAGACTTTCATCCTTATCTATTACTTCCTTATCCCATGCTTATGGGGAGATCTAGCTCACATTTGTGAGTTCAAGCTGATTGCCCCACTCCCCTGCCCCCTGCCAAACGCATTTCCAGACCAACCCTCTGCCATCCATCGAGTGACCCACGAGGGATGCTTTGGGCGATACACCAACATCACCAGAACTGCACTCCTCTTCCTTCCTTCAAAAGATCAAAAGATTTCTGATCTTTTGATAATAATGAGTTTATATAATTCTTCATATAAAGTTGGGTCAACAGCAATTGAGAGTTCTAGTGAAAAGACTGAGACATACAAAAATAAAAACTGAGGGGAAAAATGAGAAAATGTACTTATGTCCACAATGGTATAAAATATTTTCCTTATGAAATATTACCATCAAAATGGAGAAACTCTGGAAATGATGAGTTTTTACTGTTAAAGAGATACTTTACCTGTTGGTACTATTGAAAACTGAGACCCACATTTATTACGATTCATGTCACAAGATAAAAACACATGCTAATGAAATAATTTTTCTACAGCCAGACCCAAGTACTATTCCATACTCCATTTAGAATTGAAATATATATACACTAGTTTATTATTTCTTCTGCTCTTTTTCTAACAAGTTCCAGCTTTCTTGCTAGCCATGTCATCTGTCTTGACCCTAGCGCCACATTACTGTATCCCAAACTAGATTTTGTCTAAAGAACAGAGCTTGAGGGGTAGGAGGATGTTGGGATGTACTTTTGGAACACTGATGGAGGGACTCTGGTTATGAGTGTTGGTGTGATCCATGTCAATATAACTGATACATGCCCAGTGTAACTGACAGCATTGTAAAACACCATACTAAAATAGTTATATTTGAAAAGAAAAGCTGGATAGAAGATCCTTTATAAATGTACCACATCCTGTGTATCTAATCACCGATAAAAAGGTTATTTTCATATTTAGTTTGATGGAAATAATTGTTGTAATAAATATTTAGTGACTTTAAAAAAGTATGTTCTTATAAAAATAGCCTTAAACTTCAGCAAAAATTAAAATAAATGTCAGTGATTCCATGTTGATAAAATATGTACATAACTAAAGAAATGAGGACAGGAGAATAGGATAGTCTTCCATGTAGACTAATGTTAATTTATTTTGATATTCCACTCATCAGGAGTGGGGCTTGATTTGCTATATATTCACTATAACTTGCAGTTGGTGTCTTTTTTCCCAAGGAGTACAATACAGAGGAGGTGGGAAGTGCTACTGATAGTTAAGAAATATGATAATCACTACCTAGATAGTTGATTAAAATAGCATCAACAATAAAGTTTATATTCAAAAGATATGATTATAGCCATGGTATAGTAAGAAAAACAACTAATACCAGTTGAGGAACAGTCTACAACCCCAAAACATGAACAACATTGTAATTATATATCTCACGGTGGTGTAATAAAATATTAATTAAAAAAAAGAATAGGACTTTTCTGTCATGTTTACTAAAACTAATGAAAATTTGAGTAAATGACATAGCCAAAATAAATTGAGACAACAAAATGTAGTGACTCAGTGTAATACAGTATTCTGAAAGTTATTCTAGAATAGGAAAAGAAATTAATTAGTTTAAGTATTTTTTTAAAATAGAAACTGAAGTTAAAACATTACTTTAATATTAATAGATCACAATTGGTTTATAAGCTGTGACAAATGACACCGTGGTAATCATATTATTTTAATTACTAAAGCACAATACTTAGGAAAATGGAAAACTGGATGTAGAATATCACAAATTCCACCAGGTTTTGCAACCTTCATATAAATCTAAAATGACCATAAAATTAATTTTTAATAAAAAGTAGTGAAGCAACCAGAAATAAAAGGTATGCATACAATATAGAACCCAGTTGTATGAAAATAAAAAAAATATTTTCAGTAATAGAATCTGTGCCATCTCCTGGGGCCAGAGATAAATATTGGAAGTTAGTTGCTATTGATGAAAGAAAATCTGAGGGTGATAGACATTCTACATATCATTGTCAAATCATTGTGTATGTTTGTCAGAGTCTTCAGATTCTATACTTAAAAACGTGATTTGTCAATTTTGTGTAAATAAGTAATTTTACCTCAATAACATAAAAATTCAAAAATGGAGAATACCTTTTAATGAATACTCTAAGCATATATATGCCTATGATGAGAGGATCTGTCAGGAACTTTAAAGAGTATTTTTTCCCTCTACATATCTTTTGTTGTGGTAGAAAATAGCTGATCACTAACCTTTTCGTTTTCCTCCAGCAAATGTTTTTTAAATTACTTTTCTTTTTAAAACAGACTTAGGTGGTTTTACTTTTATCTTTTCATCACACAACTACTCCTTTGTGGAAAAAATACCCTCTCTGAGGATCTGAAAATAATTTATATAATTCTTTGTGCTATACAAAATTAAGATATGAGAAAGAGTAGTTTATGTGAATAGAATATATTTCAAAAAATAAAAGAGATTCATATACCATCTAATCGTGAGTCTAAGTGTTTCTCCAATTTAATAAAATGTCAAGAGAACTATTGGTAACTGAACGACACATACCACAGTGAAGCATAGGTCTGACTTCTTAAGCAGAAAACCTTTAAGTTTTTAATTTAATTGTGTGTTTGCCAGTCACCAGGAGAAAAAATCATTATGTCTTAGTAAATATACTTGCTTCTGTTATCAGTCATTGGAAATAGAAAATTTCATTTCCTATTTTATAAACTATTGAATGTTTCATATAGTCACTCAAGTTACATATATTTATTGGTTGCCCATGAGACAGAATTCTGGACATGGTGTACATACTTTACTGTGCAAATCACTGTGCTAGGCAAACACCAATTTGATGACATTTTGAAACAAAAATCTACTGAGCTATTTCCTTATATAGTCTATAATAATCTCTACTGTGTGGACTCAATTTTAAAGAGAGATAATTATATTGAATAAAGGTCATATGCAAATCTACTTGAAATAAAGATTTTCTTTATCGGGAAAAAATTTCCATTTCTCTAAGCAACGTAAGCAGAAATTAGCTTACAAAAATCAACTAATGACCAAATGGGCTGCAAAATATTCACATGATTAATTCAGTATTTCAGATGTAAAATACCTTTTTATTTTGTTTTGGGGCCACACCCAAAAGTACTCGGGGCTTATTCCTGGTTCTGCAGCTCAGAAATCATTCCTGGTGGGGCTTGGAGGAACATATAGAGTTCTGGGGATGAAACTCTATATGAGGATGGTCTACTGGGTGCAATACAAATATCTTACCTGCTCTACTAGCACTACGGCACATTACTTAAAAAGTGTTATCTTTTGTCTTTCCCCACTGTTCCACTAAAAATAAATTCACTACTGAATATGTAACCCCAAAGTGAAAATATTTTATTTTGATTAGCACATATTTTATTCTGAGGTACTTGCTTTAATAAAATTAATATTTGAAATTTCATCCACATAGACATTTTTATAATTAAGTCATTTTTGATACACATTAAACTTTTCTCAGAAAATGAAGATAATTTAATGATATTTCCTTTCAAATGACAGCTATATAAACTTGAAAATAGTGCAAAAATATAATTTACTGAACAGAAAAGATAACAATACAAATAAAACCCACCCTTGTAAATTGTATTTTATGTTTTATTCTATGTTGGCCCCTATGAATCCTATAGAGTTTAGATTCTGGAGCAAAATTAGACACGCAGATATATTTAAATAATCTGCTAAGACTGAACTGCAAATATTAGAAAAACATTTTTGGAGAGTGGAAAAGAAAGCTGTTTTTATAAATTGTAATTAGGTCTTGCCACAACAGGGTACAAGGATTCTTTTCCCTCTACCTCCTCTCTAGCACTTGCTGTTTCTTCTGAATAATAATCTTTCTCATAAGGTTATTATGTCACCTTTTTTGTTTTAATTTGCATTTCCCTGATACTAAGTGACCATGAACATCTTTTCTTGTTACTATTGGCAATCTTTTTATTTCTAGATGGGCCTGTACAGAATTCTACATATTTATTAACAGGTATGTTGTTTTGTTGCTGGGTTTTATAAAATTTTTATACATTTTGTATCCAAAGTATTTTGTTGGGCAAGAAATGGAGGGAAATTTTCTAGTAAAATACCAACTTCATCTGCCTTGCATGAAACTTCCTTTATAAAAATGCTATAACCTGTCCTGTATAGAGACACATATCTTCAAACTTCTTGTAAATTGTATTGAACTTGTTTTATTTTAAAACTTGGTAAAGTGTCAGAATAAATTGTGCAATACTAATCTGAAATTTTAAAAATTGGGAGGGACATTGAACCACTCAGCAGTGTTCCATATTTACACTTGGCTCTACACTCAGGGATCACTCTGGTGGTGTTGGGGGCCATATGTGATGTTGGGGCTCAAATCCAGAATGTCTGTGTCAAGGTATATGTCTTAATCCTTTGTATTATCAGTCTGGCATTGAAATATTAATGTTATTGAATAAAAAAGTTCTAAAATATGCCCGTTCTCTAATGCAGTCATTAAAACAAATGCACTTATATCTAAGACATGTGTTACACATACAGAAATAATAATGTTCATGATAGGGAAGCAAGAATGTACAGATTGGCAAAACAAGTAATTATAAGAAATACAGAAAACTTGAAAATGCCATTTTCTAATATTTGTAATAAACAAATAATATCCAAAACATGTTTGGATTATTGTTCATGCTTTAGTGAAATGATAAGAATGATTTCTAAATGCCTGAGAATAGATGACTGAATAAAGAAAAAATACTATGCACTTGTCAGAAAAGAAAGTCATGAAATTTACCTGCAAATGGATGGACATAGAGATTATCATGCTGAGTGAAATTATTCAGAAGGAAATGTACAGCTATAGAATTATTGCATTCATTAAGTGATATAAATATTTACCAGTGTTCTACTAATTGTGAGAAATGCAGACTAGAACTCAACATTGAATATACACAAAGAGACTTAAATGATAAATCCTAAATGTCTATAGGGCAAGCCACAATATGTAAGAGAAGAGAGATGCAAAGAGAGTGATAGAGACAGAAAGAGAGAGAGAGAGAAGACAAGAAAAAGTGCCTGCTACAGAAACAGGCTTACGGTGGGTAGGAGGGAATGTGGGGACATTGTGGTAGGAATGGGGCACTTGTGGAGGGACAGATGCTGAAATACTGTATGACTGAGACCCAATTATGAATGTCTTTGTAATTTATATCTCACAGTGGTATAATAATAATCAAAAAAAGTAAAAAAAAAAAGACAATTTCTAGTTAGTTTTTCAATTGCTTGGCTTACAATTTATATCTGCATCTATATAAATGCTTTTTCCTTCAAAAGCATCAAAGAAATCTCTTCGATTCCACTGTTCTCCCTGCATGAACATACTCCTCAGAAACTTGGGCCCTACGAAAGCAGGATGAGAACACTATTCGGGTCTCCCAAAGAGGAATCGAAAGAGCTATGCTTGGAATATCACGCCTCACTCAAGCGAAAGAAGGAATCCGGAGTTCCGACCTCCGTCACTCTTCCAGAGTCAGGGATGCTGTCTCGTTTGCCAAGGCATCGAAAATCAGATGGGCTGGACATGTAATGTGATTTGGAGACAATAGCTGGACTAGAGCCTTTACTGACTGGATCCCACGGGATGTCAAAAGATCTCCATTTTGTAGATGGCCGCCCACCTACAAAATGGTCAGACTTCTTCATCAAGACCACGAATGAACGGTTTGAGGCTCTTTGTATTCCTGAAACAAGATGCTATTGGGCTACACTGGCACATGATAGGGTCAAATGGAAATGTTACTGGTGGCCTCTCGAGGAAATCGTGAACAGCGCGATGTCTAGTGATCTAGTGATCTAAAGACAATTTATATATTTAAATTGCAAGAGTATGCTTAAAATTAGTTTCTCCATTAAATAAGTGTCCTTTTTTAATCTTTAAGTTATTTAGATTGCTTTAATAAGGTCTCTCTTCATAGATGACATAAAGCTAAATGAGGAGTGTGAGTTAATGGAGAAGTACCACCATTCTCATATTAAGTACAGTCAGTAAACAGACTTTCTTCATTGTGAGAGATTCATATGTCTCTGATCTGAAAAACAACCATTTACTCTAAAAAGCTAGACCAGCATATAATAGCTTAGTCAACTCTGAAACTAAGTTTTTATGAAAATTACTTTAGTAATATTTTATATGTAATTTCATAACCATTTTATAGCAAAAAAATACCTTTTGTGTGTGCTTGGCTAGTCTGGGTTGATCTTGCCCTAAGCCCCGGGAAAACAGATGTAAAGCCTGTTTTTCCAACTAGAAGACTTGTGTCCAAGATCCAGCTATTGGGGTACCATTTGTCCTTTGAAAACTGCTCGAAAAGAAGAAATGGAAAAACCTCAAGGTATTTAACTTTGATTGAATCAGGGCATGTTTGTGAAAATGCTTTTACCGTCAGAGAGGTGACAGTAACACGGAAGCCTCACTCTCACACCTTGATTGTGCCTTTCTCAGGTGGGGTGGGCAAAGATGAGCCCACTTTTTTCTCCACCCTTAAATGCTTGATTTTATTATTTCCCATTTTTATTTAAAACTTAAGGGCCAGAGTGATAGTCCAGTGGGTAGGGCATTTTGCCTTGCACACAGCCGACCTGGGTTCGATCCCAGGCATCCCATATGATCCCCGAGCACTGCCAGGAGTAATTCCTGAGCGAAGAGCCAGGAGTAAACCCTGAGCATCGCTGGGTGTGAACCAAAAAGCAAAATAAAAAAAAATTCACACTTGATCTTATCCAAAAGGCCAAGAAGCGATAAAAATTTTTAAACTTTTTTAAAATGTTATTTAAACACTTTAATTTACAAAGTTGTTCACGGTAAGTTGTTTCCAGGTATTCAGTATTCCTACATCAGTCCCACCACCAGTGTGTCCTTACCGCCACCAGGGACCCTCGTTTCTTACCTCACCCTCAAGCCAGTACTACTTACTTTACTTTGTATTGCTTATTATAGCATGTCTCTCATAATGGTATGGCCAAGGCCATGACCTTTCACTTGCAGATTACACCATCTGTGTTGTGCTTTCTCTTACTGAACTTACTGAATGTAGTGGGCTTCTACTAGTTTTATAACAAAGTTGCTTGTGTTAATTTGTTTCAGACATTGAATATTCAACCCCAAACCTACCACCTTTGCAACTTCCCCCGCCATTATTTTCAATTTTCCCAACCACCCCTTAAGGGAGTCCCTTAGCATACCCTCAATAATTTATTATATATTGCTTGTTATAAATAGTTTGCTGAAAATGATCAAGAAATGTTTACTTAGAAGAAAGTTAGTGAATTTGTTCAGTCTCACCATGGAGCCAGTAAGCCCTTGTATAAGAAATTTCTACTACGTTGTTAGGATAGGCATTGTATGTTTATATTTTGTTATTGGTTGGCTTCTAATTTACGTGCCATTATGTGTGATTTGCTACTTGATGTATCAATATGTAGTTTGAGATGTCACATGGCCGCTGTGCTGCTGTGCACTCAGGAATTCCAAAATTTTTAACAACGTGATTGAGTTGGAGCTAAGTTTTTAACGGGGTGGTGACTGCCGGGCTTTCCAGAAGAACAGGGAGATGGCAGAAGGTCCAGCCCAGACTCCTTTTTTTTTTTAAATTAAAAAATTTGTTTTTACTTTATTTAAACACTAGTTTACAAAGTTGTTCACAGTGAAGGCTGGAGATTTCATTCACAAACTCATACCTGAGTGTTTCAGTGGACTAATTTCTGGGTGGAGCTTCTCTGAGCAGTGGAGTCTGGCCTTGAGCTTGTCAGCAGTTGTGGAGTGTGGAGGTTTTGGGCTGCTGAGACTGTTGGGACAGGCCAGGGCCTCACTGTCTCCCTCTAGTGCCCCATTTGACTCAGCCTGGCGCAGGGACTGAAGCATCTCTGCTACTTTTTGATCTCTTTCAGTATTTATATATGAGGCTGGATCATGGCTGGTGGATGAGATTACTTAGCGCCTGAGGCAGTTCATGGGTGTGACTGCCATGCCCAGGGAGGTTGGGGGAGACAGCTCATCCCCACTCCGTGAAGGCCTGCACATTTGAAGACTGTATGATCCACTTTATGGGGACGATCAGGTTTTCTCTTGGATGGAGCCCTGAGGAACTATGGAGTCTGACTGTTGAGAATGACTGACGGCATGATGTGTGGGTTGCTCTGGCTTCCCGCTAGGCTAATGGGATGACGGGCATCAGTTAGAACCTGTCTAGAACTGTATACCGTGTATAAATGTGTAATTTCAAAATATTGCATATACTTGGTAACTAAATGTTTGGTATTTTAAACCCTGGGTTTCCATAATCATCATAGATATATAAGAATATCTTATATATAAAATATATAAGACAGTTATATATAATTACTGTCTAAAAATGTTAACTTAAAAATTATTTTATTAGGGGCCGGAGCGATAGCACAGTGGGTAGGGCATTTGCCTTGCATGCGGTTGACCTGGGTTTGATCACTAGCATTCCATATGGTCCCCGGAGCACTGCCAGGAGTAATTCCTGAGCAAATGAGCCAGGAGTAACAACTGACCATCACCGCTTATGACCTAAAAAGCAAAAAGAAAAAATTATTTTATTAAAGCATTTTGATTTACAAAGTAATTACATTTAAGTTTTAGACTTACACTGTTTCCAGCACCAATCCCACCAATTATCGCAGGTTTCCTCTCTTATTGCCCACTCCCACCCTCTGTTTGCCATCTTGATAGGTACCTTTTAAACTTTATTAAAATATAGGTCTCATGACTTTGGTATTATTGATGATTTATATATTTAGTTCTATAATTTCTTATTGCCACCAATGTATCTGAATACCCTTGATCCCTGCCCAAATTGCTTCTGTACTGCCTCCCCACAAACATACATTTGATTTCTTTACTGCTCCTTGCTATAGTCTGGGATCAAGGGTTATCTAGGCCTCCCTCCCTTTCAACCATTGTATTCCCTCATCTAGTTATTCTAAATACCAATATAAGCTATCACTTATAAAAATGGTAATTCTTGAGTATCACTTGTTTCCTTACCAAATAAAAGATGATAGGGGAGTGGTGGAGGACTTGAACAATTTGGCAGTGATGGCAATAAATTAGTACAGCAGTAACATAGGCTATAACACTTTTAACCATGTTACCTAACCGAATTTCTTTTCAATTATCTAACTGAATCACAATGACCTAGACCCAAAAGTTTTCATGATGGTTTCCAGTAATATAATGTTCCAGCACCTATCCCTCCACCAGTGTATGTTTCCCAGCACCAAAATCCCCAGTTTCCCTTCCACCCACCCTTACATTCTGCCTCTATGACAGGCACTTTTCTTTGCTCTCTCTCTCTCTCTCTCTTTCTCTCTCTTTCTCTGTTTCCTTTTAAGCATTGTGGCCTGCATTATAGACACTGAACCATAGTATTTTAAAGAAATATATAGCAAAAATAGTTTCAGTATTTCCTTAAACACCCAAATCTGATTCCCAAATATTCTGGGATACAGGGAACAGCAGGACAGTTCTACTGTTCAAAAGGGAGACATTCACGACATTGGCAATTATTGCCCCATCTGCCTGTTGTCTGTCATCTACAAGCTGTTCACTCGGAGTCACCCTGAGCAGGATTGGCAGAACACTAGATGAAGGACAATCATGCGAGCAAGCTGGCTTCCGGAAAGGATTCAGCACAATCAACCATATCCACACTGTAAACAAGTTTACTGAAGTTTGTAGGGAGTTCAGGATGCAACTCTGTCTCACGTTCATTGATTTAAAGAAATCCTTTTATTCTGTTGAAACTGAAGCGGTCATCAAAGCCCTAGTCAAACAGTGTGTTCAAACCCAATACATCAAGATCCTTCGTGAGCTGTATTACAGATTCACGACCAGGATCTCACCATTCTACAAAGAAGTGATCATCGATGTCAAAAGAGGGGTTCAGAAAGGTGATACCATTTCACCAAAACTCTTCAGCACCACCCTCGAGAACATCATGTGAAAATTAGAATGGGAAGGAATGGGAGTAAAGATAGAAGGTCGGCAACTAAACTTCCTCCTCTTCGCTGATGACATTGTTCTAATAACACCAAACATTAGCCAAGAGGGACAAATCCTGGCCCCATTCACTCTCAATGGAACAAACATCTCTGAATGCAGCAGATATGTGTACCTAGGTAGAGAAGTCAACATGATGAACGACCTAAAACCTGAGCTGCACAGGAGGAAGAGAGTGGCATGGAATGCCTTCAAAAACATCAAAGAAATAGTTAAAAAGACAGAGAACCTCCAGTTCCGGGCACATCTCTTCAACTCCACTGATCTCCCTGCATTAAAGTATGCCTCAGAGACCTGGGCCCTACGAAAGCAGGATGAGAATGCTATTCGGGTCTCCCAAAAGGAATCGAAAGAACTATGCTTGGAATATCACGCCTCACTCAAGAGAAAGAAGGAATCGGGAGCTCTGACCTCCATCGCTGTTCCAGAGTTAGGGATGCTGTCTCGTTTGCCAAGGCATCAAAATCAAATGGGCTGTACATGTAATGAGATTTGGGAATGACTGCTGGACTAGAGCTGTTACCGACTGGATCCCATGGGATGTCAAAAGATCACGTGGCCGCCCACCTACAAGATGGTCAGATTTCTTTGTCAAGACCCTGAACCAACAGTTTGAGGCTCTTTGTATTTCTGAAGCAACCAGATGCCATTGGGCTACACTGGCACGTGATAGGGTCAAATGGAAATATTACTGGCACCCGCTCCAGCGAATCAATGCATAACAGGATGTCAAGCGATCAAGTCATCAAGTGACCGATATCTTTACAATTTCTTTATAAAAATTCTTGTTTCTGCTAGTTATAGGGTAACATCATAAGACTAACCACAATACCAATACAAATAATAAACAACAATGAAGAAAATTTTAGAAACTATTTTTAAAAAACTTAACCTACAGAAACTAAGAAAATATTACCCTTAAGTAGTACATACATATATATATATATATATATATATATATATATATATATATATTATATCACCATGAGACAGGCAACTAGAGAACTATTCATGATTGGGTTTCAGTCATACAGTGTTCCAACATACGTCCCTTCACCAACACACATTTACCATTGTCACCAGTTTCCCTCCCCCAACCTGCCCCTATGGCAAGCACCTCTCTCTCTCTCTCTCTTTCTCTCTGTCTCTCTTCTCTCCATCTCCCTCCCCTCTCTCTGTCCTCCCCCATTACATATTGTGATTTTCAATTAAAAAAAAAACCAAGGGCTATCATTTATATCTCTTTACCTACTTTCAATACTCAATTTTTCTCTAGTGTTACCATTTTCATAGTAATAGTGTTACTATTATTGGTGAACTGGTCCCCTCTCTGTCCTACTTCTACCCCACATACACTTGTGTGCCAGTCTTTTGTGGTATGAGATGATACCTCATTGTTTAGATGTTCATCTCCCTAATGATTAGTGATGAAGTGAATTTTTTGTTATGCCTTTTGGCCATTCAAATTTCTTCTTTGAGGAAGTTTTGTTCATTTCTTCTCATTTTTTCTTGGGGTTGGCTGTTTTTTTTTTTTTTCTTGTCAAGTTCTATCATTGCCTTACATATATTTTGGATATTAACGTCTTATCAGATGAGTAATGGGTAAATATTTTCCCAATCCATGGGCAGTCTTTGTATCTTGGTCACTGTTTCTTTTGAGACTAGAGGCTTCCTAAGCTTCATGTAGTCCCATTTGTTTATCTTTGCTTCCACTTTGTCAGTTTTGCTTCATCTCTGAAGATGCCTTTAGCATCAATGTTGTGGAGGATTTTGCTTGTTGGTTTTTTTTTACCAATATGTTTTATGGAGTCTCAGACATGAGGCATGAGGCATGTCTGAGACATGAGGCATGAGAGACTCTCAGAAATGGGGCAGAGCTGTTCCTTGCTCTCCCTTTGCACAGCCGTTCATGAGGCAGTCGGGAGGCATGGCGGGTTCTAGCCCTGGCCCACCACCTCGGCAGAGCCTCACAACAAGCCAGACCACCCCCTTCACTCCACGGGCACCACCATTTTTCCACATTTGGACTTCCCTCTCGTCAGAACTCCACCCAGCAGACCAGCCCATCACAGCCCGGATCATCGACACCCACCCTGCACCAGCTTTTTCCTCAATCCAGCCCAGGTATGCTGGTCCAGAGACTCTCAGACATGGGGCAGAGCTGTTCCTTGCTCTCCCTTTGCACAGCCATTCATGAGGCAGTCGGGAGGCATGGCGGGTTCTAGCCCTGGCCCACCACCTCGGCAGAGCCTCACAACAAGCCAGACCACCCCCTCACTCCACGGGCACCGCCATTTTCCACATTTGGACTTCCCTCTTGTCAGAACTCCACCCATCAAACCAGCCCATCACAGCCCGGATCATCGACACCCACCCCGCAGCAGCTTTTTCCTCAATCTGGCCCAGGTATGCTGGTCCAGAGACTCTCAGACATGGGACAGAGCTGTTCCTTGTTCTCCCTGTGCACAGCCGTTCATGAGGCAGTCGGGAGGCATGGCGGGTTCTAGCCCTGGCCCACCACCTCGGCAGAGCCTCACAACAAGCCAGAAAATTCAGAATAAGGATTATAAAAGATTACATAAATAAGGAACAGTATTGTAGAGGGTGGTGGGTAAGGCAGGTAAGCCTAAAAATGTTCATTTTTTTCCTTCCTGCCACCCATCATTGATGAAGTCCTGACTTCATCAAAGTCATGAACTATGACCCCAAAATGCCAAATAGGAAATTGGTAGGAGGCTGAAAGTATTGAGCAAGATATCATCCTGTTAACAGCTTTTTAGAGAAAAGATGCCAGATACAGTGAGAAGATGACAGATATCGCTATATCATCCATATTAGAGACACGGTAAATTATAAGATCTTTTTTAAAGTTGTAGAAGGGTCACAATCTAGGACCAAAGGTCATAATATAGTCTCAAAGGTGAATCATAAATTAGTCTAAGAAAAAATCAACAGAGCCTTAAATCAAGCTTAAAAGTTAAATTTCATCAATAATGAATATGATTTCCTGCCCAGACAGAATTCATTATGCAAGGAATATATCGAAATTCAGATTAATATATTCTCCACAGTGATCAGTATAAGGTTAAGTAGAGAAACAAATTTAGACCTATACAAACACAAGAAAACGTTCTGATAGTTAAGAATAAATTTATTTAAGCATATCCACAGAAGATAAAAATGTTAGATCTAACAAATGTATCATTATAAGAATTATATTGATCATGATGTTGCAATTAATAATATTTCCTCCTCCTTCCATATATAAGTAGTAAACTGTATGAAATATAGTAAGCACCTGTTTTTAGACATGGATCAACAGGAAGTCAGAAAAGTGCTATTTCCAGGAACAGAAGCAAATAAGTTATTGATCCAAGCTTTTTACAAGAGGCACTTAACTACAGTATAGTGAAGATGAATCTAAATATAACACAGTGGTCTTATTAATTACACAGAGATTGTGGTTTAGGGAGCTTCAGAAAAGTTGAAATTTCACAGTAAACTATAATAGTAAGCAAACATTATAAGCCTCCTAAAAATCTGTGTAAATATTACACATGAAAAGAGTACAACTCTACAAGGCTGACAAATGCCTAATTACTGCTGAATAATCTCTATAGGATATATATAAGATATAGGAAATTAGAAAAATTAATTTTCAATTTGTTCCAAAATTTCAAAGCCCAGTTATACAGAAAGTCTATCACATACTCTCATATATACAATAACTCTTGTAAGAAACATTACAAATTCCATACAGACTATTTAAGCAGATGTAGCAAATCTTTCTAAATACGTTTTTCAACATATATACCTGAGATGAGAACTAGAAAATAATTACAGCCCCAATTAAATTAAAAAACCATAGATCATATTATTCATAAATATACTCAGATATAGGAATTAATATAGACCACATTAAATCTGACCATTTACATCTTTTAAAAGATAATACAACATAGACATACTGATTTTGTTCTGGAAGTATGTTTATTTTATACTTTTAGCAAAAGATCACATGGCCGCCCACCTACGAGATGGTCAAACTTCTTCGTCAAAACCCTGAACGAACGTTTAAGCTCTTCGTATTCCAGGAGTAAGCAGATGCCATTGGGCTACACTGGCACATGATAAGGTCATATGGAAATGTTACTGGTGTCCACTTGAGCAAATCGATGAATAACAGGATGATCAAGTGATACTTTGAGCAGCAATCAATTTTATTTATAATAGTATAACAAGCAAAAAGACAAAATGATAAGAAAGGTAAAGTTATTAAGGAAATATGTCAACAGATGTTTCAAGGGAATTGACCTCTATTTGTGGTAAGACTTGGAAATTTAAAAACTTCCTGCAAAATTCTACCAATCTAAATCATAACTAGAAAGAAGAAATACTGTCTTAAATTTTTAGTAAACTTTTGAATGATATTTCTAGTAAATGCATTAAGGTAAGAAGGAATAAACATAAAAATTCTTAGATAATACTGATTTTAGGATAAAGTCCTTCCCAGGATCTTTCACATTATACACTGTATACAGTTCTAGACAGATTCTAACTGATACCTGTCATCCCAGTAAGCCTAGCAAGAAGCCAAAGAAACCCACACATCATGTGGTCAGTCATTCTCAACATTCAGACTCCATAGTTCATCAGAGCTCCATCCAAGAGTAAACCTGGTATTTCCCCTTATAAGTTTCATCATTAAATGCTTGAGATGAGAGCCTTCTACTGATAGTATACCACCTACACGGCAGAGCCTGGCAAGCTACCTGTTTTTTTTGTTATGCCAAAAACTAGTAACAATTATGGACCTCAATTCCATGACCTGAAGAATGGTTTGAGTCTCTTCCTGTCCCTGGAGCAGGCAGATGCCCTTAGGCTACACTTACTTGTGACAGGACATATGGAAATGTTTCTGGTGCCTGCTCAAGCAAATCAATGAACAATTGGAAGACAGTGGTACAGTGGACAGTGGTATAATATGATCACTCTATGGAAAATGTAAAGGAATTTAAAAGTACTATTACTGTAATAAACACATTTCTCAACTGTATAAGGTACAGACTTGATAAGATTCCTAAAGATAATTATAAAATAAAGTTATACTATATTTCACTAGCCATAGTATCAACTTATATTTATTTTAATTAAAAATAAGTCCAACCAGTATGCAGAGCGCAAGCGGCTGGGGAGACTAGAGCCCGGCTCGCGCCGAGCCCAGCTGACGATGGGATCCCGAGGAGGGCAGATGGGTTTTGGGTGTTGGCCCATCGCCTCTGGGGGTCCCGGAAGCAGCCGGATGAAACTCGCCCATCACACTAGCCACCATCTTCGCTGTCCGGACGCTGAGAAACTGACCCACGACCAGATCAACTGAGCAAAACCAGTTCGAGCCCAGGTAGGCGGCTCCCAGAAGCGGGAATCACTGGGAATTCACCAGATGGAGTCAGGGTTAAGCCACTCCCCCCCTCCATTTTGTCGAGCCTGGTGGACCCGCCCAGGAGCTGCCCGGGAACCAGTATGCAGAGCACAAGCGGCTGGGGAGACTGGAGCCCGGCTCGCGCCGAGCCCAGCTGACGATGGGATCCCGAGGAGGGCAGATGGGTTTTGGGTGTTGGCCCATCACCTCTGGGGGTCCCGGAAGCAGCCAGATGAAACTCGCCCATCACACTAGCCACCATCTTCGCTGTCCGGACGCTGAGAAACTGACCCACGACCAGATCAACTGAGCAAAACCAGTTCGAGCCCAGATTGCGCCGCAAGCGGCGCGGTCCACTAAAATAGTGAAACAGTAATGTCTTTTAATGCACTGTATTCCACGAAGAGCAGGAAAGTTTATCGGGAAGGAGATATAAAGACGAAAGAAATGACATACAGAATCTGCCAAGTAGTTGAGGTGCGGGAGGGGGAGGGAGGTGGGGACATTGGTGATGATAGATGGGTTTGGGTGGAGGGATGGGTGTTGGAACACTGTAGATCCAAAACTCTACATGAGCATCTTTCAATTGTATGTCTAAAATGGTGTAATGATATTTGGGGGGAAAATAATAAAATTAAATTAAAAAAAAACAAATTAAAAAAATTTAAAAAAAAGTCCAAAAACTATTTAAGTTCAAGGCACAAAGTATATGTGTTGCATGCGGGAGGACCAGATTAGATTCTTGGCATTTCACAGGTCCATGGCATTGCTGGGAACAAATCATGAGTACAAAGCCGAGAGTATTGCCTGTTTTGGGCTGTGTATCATACCAAATCAAAATAAAAACACTGCTAATTTTTATATGTGTGTATGTATCATATACCCAACAGTACATAGACATAAGATCATACAAATATTTACACATGTGTTTCTAGAAGCTTTACTTTATTAGTCAGGTCCTAGAAACTATCCTGGTAATCATTAATATTTGAATGTATAAATATACTTAAATTAAAATGTATGATAGTACTTGGCAAGACAAAGGACCTAGGTACACTCAGAAACTTAAACTTAAAGGGGAAAAAAGCAAACATGATGATAAGCGAAATAAGCAAGGCACAAAGATGCATATTAAATTATTCAAGTTATATAAAAATTCTAGAATAGGCAAAACTAATTTACAGTAGGAGAAAACAGATCAATGATGAAGCAAAATAGATAAGTGCATGTAGGGAAAAAAAACCCAAAGGATTTGCTTACCTGGAGCATATTCTGCCAAGTGTTGTATAAGCAGTTGAGAAGTTTTAACTAGAAATTGTTGAATAATTGCTAAAACCTGAATGAGGTAAGGCAGTGTGACAGTGAATCCATAGCAGCAGCAAACACTTGGGACTAGCACTTTTCTACAAGTTTTTCTTCCAGTAATATACCACTTGCCCTGAGGAAAGACTGGGAAATGTTCCAAAAAACTTGCACTTGAAGACAAAGTTTTCCATAATGTTAACATGTACACTTCTTTAGTCATCAATTCTACTCCTTGGTATTTGGCCACGAAAAATAACTACTAACAAAAACATTTGAACAAATTATGTATATAATCGTCCAAATAAGAAAAACTAAAACCATTGATTGAAAACTGAATAAACATTGAAAAATTGTTTTCAGTATTAGAAGCAATCGATCACCATATGCACAAATTAACTAAAAATATGGACAAAATAAAAACAATATGAAAGTTAACGAAGTCAGACATGAGGAAGTTAATGTATTTTTCTGTTTATTTAAAGTTCTATGATGAGGGGCTGGAGCAATAGTCCAGGGGGAGGGTATTTGTCTTGCATGTGTCCCACCCGTTTTTTATCCTCCACATCTCATATGGTCCCCCGAGCACTGCCAGGAGTAATTCCTGATTGCAGAGCCAGGAGTAACCCCTGAGCATCGCCAGGTGTGGCCCCAAAAGGTCAATAAATAAACAAATAAATGAATGAATCAATGAACAGATAGATAAAAATAAAGACTTTAAAAAAAGTACTATGGTGAGCTAAACTGGTGATAGAAATCAAATTAATGTTGATGATCAACAGATGAGTGAGGAAAATGTTCTCTATTGCCTGGAATGACAGCAATACATATCTATGTGTGCATATATAATATTTTAGGTAATAAATTTCAGTAAACTCTGAGTAGGAAGTAAATTAAAAGTCAGAGTTAATTGGGATATATTTGAGATTAAAAGAAAAGAAAGAAATTTAGATGTTAGATGGGATTAGGCAAAGCTAATCATCCCAGTGAACAGTTTTTCCTAAATGTTACAAGAACCACTTAATGAGAGGGGCTTAATGTGAAGCAGGGATCAATCTAGGATGTCCGCTAACAAGGTTCATGGATTACAGGCAAAATAGAACTTTCAACATGCTTTGCTTCCATTGGTGCATTTAGGGACATTGCATTTGTAAATATTTCAAAAATGAGTCAACAGTTCTAAGATTGTTCTGAAGATGCTTTAGAAGAGCTACTTAAAGTGGCTATGGAGAATTTCCTCCCAGAATAGAGAGCACTTTCAAATGCCTTCATACATTATGATCATAGGAATAGGGTGGATCAGGAATAGAAAAGGGAAGGGAAATACAAGTTGGGATCATACTTTTTTAAAAATTTCTTCAAAATTAAGAAATGAACTTTGAAACTATGTCTTTTTTGTAGTCTATCAAAACTGTTAGTCTAAATTATTAATATTTCAGATGGGCTCATTCCATGCTGGAATCACTTTACATCCTAAGTTGGGGTGTGTAATTCCTTTCCTTTTTGGGGACTCTCTTCTCTGGAGAAACGCATTATGTTTTCATTTCAAAATTTCTCTTCACACAAAATAAACCTTGAAGTTTACTATATTCTGAACAGAGGGACACAGTGGATCCCCCTAGCCTCATAATAATCATTATAATTACAAATTTATGATTTTATGGTAAAGTTGGGAAATTTAAAAAGTGAGCTAGGAGTAAATAAATTTTACTTCTATAAAAGTTTCCTGCAGAATAGTCTCCGTAGTTGTGCCTAGCTTTGAATATAAGGTTGTTGAAAAATAGTATTTGTTTTTTTTTTTTAATTAGGATTGAGGCACTTTTACAATTCATAGTGGATTTTCAGGCATACAATTATCCAACATCAATCTCACTCCAGTATTAGCTTCTAATGACCAATGTCCCAGTGTCCTTTCCAACCACTATCCTGCGTCCTCTTTGACAGGCACATTTAAAAATTTGGTTGTTGTAGTTTGGATCTCATGCTTTCAGTTTTGTTGATTCTGTAGTTCAGATATAGAGATAAACCACACCTCTTTCAAGAAGTAAAATTGCCGGATCTTGTAGCAGCTCTATTCCTACTTCTCTGAGAAATCTCTACATTGTTTACCAAAGGTGATGAACCAAACAAGATTACTTCTGACAATTGATCAGAGCCCCTTTGATCACATCCCTGTTAACACAGATTGTTTCCAACTTTTTTTCTTTTGATGCATGCCATTCTCACTGGTATAAGATGATATCACTGTCTTGATTTGGAGTTTCCTGTTCATATCTTGAGCCTGGCCTTAGGGTAAAAGACCTGGTCTGTCATTTTTTAATCATTGAACTTGATTATAACTTCTGGGTTTGATATATATACATGTATATATACATATATATATGGACTGCTCTATGTTGACATGATGATTCATCTTACCCTACTTTGTTGAGGACTTGGTCAAAATGGATACTGAATCTTGTCAATGAAACTTACCTTTGCATCTGGCAATATAACATGATTGTATCTTATCTTGTTAATATGATGCATTGTATTAATTTGTATATGTTGAACCAACCTTACATCTATGAAATGTATTTCCTTGGTTGTAATGTTTTATGCTTTAAGTATTAATAATTTGCTTCAATAAGATTTTGGGGATCTTTGCATCTATGTTCATGAGGTGTTTTGGTACAAGTTGTTCACATGCACATATCACCTTTTTGTATCGGGTAATGATTATTAGATAAAAAGTATTTAAGAGTGATTATTTTCTTTTTCTTTGGGGAGTTGGGTGTGCCCAGTATTGCTAAAGGCTTATGCCTGACTCTACACTCAAGGATTACTCCTTTTGGGCTTGGGGACCCGGTGGTTTACTAAAGATCAAATTCAAGGCAGCCATATCTCTATAACACCTATGTGTCCAAAGCCCCATCCACCCCATCCACATAGGCAGTGCCCTACCTTCTGTACACCCTCCCCCATTTTTAGTGTACTCCAGTACACCCCTTCCCATTTTTGAACACTGCTTCCTTGGTCCTGTTGATCTGGGAAGAAGTTGCAGATGGCTACAGAAGACAGGGGCTGGGATCTCTTATGGATTAATTTAAATCAAGTGATATTTTCTGTGCAACCTACTTTTTTTTAGATATTACTGATTTGCTTAATCATATTCCAGTTAGTAGGAAAAAATCAGTAGTATAGTTGGAAGTTGCACTTAAACCATCATTGTGCACAAAGATTCAACAAAATTTCTGTTAAAAAAGGCTATGGAACTTTCAATGTTCAAAGAACTATTTTTGATAGTATTGGTATGGCTCAGAAATCAGTCAAATTCTTGGGCGGAGCGATAGTCCAGCGGGTAGGGCGTTTGCCTTGCACTCGGCTGGCCCATGCTGGCCCAGGTTCCATCCCCGGCATCCCACATGGTACCCTGAGCACTGCCAGAAGTAATTCATTCCTGAGTGCAGAGCCAGGAGAAACCCTGAGCATTGCCGGGTATGACCCAAAAAAGCAAAAAAAAAAAAAAAATCAGTCAAATTCTTGAGTTTTCTTTTCCTTAAGGCATCTTATATATTAGAATTTAAACAAAAATATTATATAAATAAGTACATAAGTACATGTCCTACTTAAACATGTATGCAGATTTCAATGTTAGATAGGGAATGATAGAGAAGAATAAACCAGAGCTCATTAAGTTGTTTTGTTGGGAAATGTTTAAAAAGAAAATTTCTAGACCAACAAAAAACAACTTTATTTAAAACTCTGCATGACTGCAAGGCAGCACGAATACTAATCTTTAGTTTTGTCATCTTTCCTTTGGAAAAAATTGAGGTAAAGCATTTGAATTGCCTTTTATCTTTACCAATTTTTAGAATCATTAATATAGAGTCACATAGAAATTTCTGAGACATCTGATCCTTTCATATTTCTATATTCATAGCAGCTCCAATTGTAAGTATGTTACCTTGCAAAGACAGAACTTTAATACTGATGAAATACATTTATGAGTTGTAAGGCTTACTAAATTGAAAATAGTCTATGAAAATGGACTATGTTGAATTAGGGTCAAATAGGTTAAGCAATTGAGAGAAACCCAATTCCAAGTGGAAGATTGTTATATCCACAGTTTGGAGAGTTAAATAGTTTATTTCATATAACTATAAAATATAATGAAATTATATATAATAACCCTTTCCCCCTCAATAAACTTACTATGAAATAAGAGAAAAAGGAATCTCACACACAGGAAATCTCTCACGCAGGAAAGATTTCATAGTTGAACTGAGTTATGTCTTGAATGATGTGCAGAAATCAATAAGTAGAGAAATCTGTGTAAAGTTTTAAATGTTGCATATCACTTTCTGGGTATAAAAGACAAAGATCAATGAAGTAGTAGAGTCCAAAGATCATTCTGACAGTATGACTAAGCCAGACCAATATAAACATAAGTCAGAATAACACAAAACAAAAACACCACAAAAGAAAAACCCACCTGTTCCCTTGACAAGTAAATTAAACACTAGTACAAATATAATAGCATGGATACTATAGAAGGAATGGTATAGGAATCGTGTAGAAATGTGACAGAAAATTCCAGAATAATTTGAAGCATGAGCTTCTGTAGTATCTTCTGTAGTTCAGTGTGTAGTTGTGACTAGAACTAAGTAGTTTTGATTACTAAGAAAAATGATTAATGAAGAAAGTATGGATTTCCCTAAATGAATGTAAGTATGTGAGACTATGAGTATAAGATAAGTCAGACATACACTGATATTAATAGAAACATTACTTAAGGAGGATCCAGTTTCAAGCATTTGGGAAGTAAACATGTGTTCATTTTGTTAAGCTTGATTTTTTTAAAGACTCTTGAAAATGTTATGATACATAACATGTAGCAAAATTTCTGGATATAATATGTGTTATAAGATCTAATTGTGAACATTCTGAAGCCTTCTTTTTGCAGTTCATAGAATTAATCTAATGTCTTGCTTTCAAATAGGTCTGCAGAAAAATATTTTATCAAGTATTACAGGGTTCAACTTTGTCATGAAAAATGAAGAAAATCATTAGCAACTAATATATAACTATCATGGGAAATCAACTTGTACTAAGTTTAGTAAGATAAATGATCCATAAAATGTGACTATATATAGATGTATATTTTAAGTTATATAGAAAATGGATGAAGATATAATCCTTGGGAGAAAAGAAGGAAATTATTTATTAAAATGAAACTGGTTGCTATCTTTATTGACCTTTATTCTTCAACAGTCATGGAAGAGTAGGTGAAATATAAAGAAAAATGTATGTATATGAAAAATGTGTGTGGAGAAAATAGAAAAATTAAGAAATGTATTTTCTATAAGAGTGAGTAAAGGACTAAATATTTAAATAGATAATGAGAAAATGAGATGATTTTCAAAAAGAAATAAAAAATGTTGAAAGAACTCAGTAAGCTAAGAAAGTGCATACCTATGAAAGGAAGTTTGTGAAGGTGATCTTAAATTTAAAAAAAGAAACTATATAGTTAAGCTTGACTAACAGGACAGAATGAATGGGGAAAATTGTGTTTAGGATTGTGTTTTAGGGCAAGAAACAGTGGTCAAACTGATATTTTAAGGAATAATTAAAATTGAATCTGCAGAATTGTTCTAATACTTTTGGTTTAAGGAGAGCTATGAAAAGGGGTCTAACACACATGCTCCAGACTCACCATTAAAATGAAGAACAAAGTTACAGTGCTCTTAGAACATTTAGAAACTTAAAAAGTAAAGGAAATTAAGGTTTTCAATATAGGACTAAATGGATTAAATGAACATGTTGCTGTTAAATTGTATGTTCTACAATTTTTAACAATAACTCCTGCAAAATGGGCATGTTACATTTTAACGTGTGTGAAGTGAGGAGCATTTTGCTTTTTTCTCTTCTTGACACCTTTAGTATATTGTTTAAAATTTAACTAAAGCACTGTGATCTACATAGTTATTCATAGATGAGTTTTAGACATATAATATTGCAACACCCATCCTACTAATGCTGTCAATTTCCCTACGCCAGTGTTCCTAAGTTCCCTCCTATAGCTCTTCCATTTCAGCTTGCCCTCCTGATAAACATCTTACTGGGTTCAGTTGTTAAAGTTGGGGTAGTCTCTATTTCAGTGTTGTTAACTCTGACTTGGATAATTGGCTCTATCATCCCTTAAGATTATCTTGTACCTATATCCCCTGATGTAACACTCCTTGATTCTTTTGATTTCAGTGTCATTAATTCTGGTTTGGATAGTTGGCTCTATCATCTTAAGACCACCTTGTACCTTAATCCTTAAAGTCACGTCTCTTCATATATCTGTTTCTTCTCCCCCTCCCCACCACTCTTTCTTTCCTCTTTCTTCCTATACTCTTGGGCGAAGGCTGATCGGGCCATCCTCCACAACATTGCGTTCCCTCACAAAGTAATTGTAAATATCACATATTAGAGATATCATCCTGTGCCTATCTTACTTCTCTAGATTAATTCATTTAATATGATGTCTTCCAGTTCCAACCATGTTGCTAAATTCATGATTTTATCTTTTTTACAGCTTTGTAGTATTCCATTGTACAAATGTACCACATTTTCATAATCCACTTATCTGTCTTTGGACATGTAAGTTCCAAATTGACTATTTTACTGAGTCAAAATAGGATTAATTGTACAGTGTCAGTCTCTGTACATAAAGAAGTCTTAAATTCACAGCACCTAAAATTAGAGAATTGAGGGCCTTTGGGGGATGATGATACTATATAGACCCTGCATTCCCGTTTATGGCATTGCTTTTTCCTAGACCCTCTGCCCTACATGAACCAAGTAAAGCTTTTCTCCGTTTTTAACTTTTATAAAAATTATTTTAATCTGATTTCTGTTTATTACTGACAGCTCTAAAACCAAATATACCATTGTGTGGCCCCCATTAATATTTATCATGAGATTTCACCCCTTTACATAGGCAGGGTCTGGACCCATTTGTCAGACCTTCACCCATTACCCTTAAAGATTTAAAGTATGAAATCTCTAGGAGAGGAATGTTTCAGGCAGCTAAGTAGAGGGACCTTGATAATGTATATTTGGGTAATTAACAAAAACTTAAGAGATTGTCTAGCCTGAAGTAGGCCAAGGGCGTGAGACTACATTCCTCTGACATGGAAATCTTGAGCTCTTTGTAGAGAAGAAATGAGCACCATTGAGATTCAATATAAAAGGCCCCAAGAACAACCAGTGCTGGCTTGGATTCGGGGATAAAGGGACTTTCATCCACTCTTGGTGGGAATGCCAACTTGTCCAGTTCTTTTGGAAAACAATATGAACATTCCTCCAAAAACTAGATATTGAGCTCCCATTTGACCCAGTAATACCACTCCTAGGAATATACCCTGGAAACCTCAAAACATACAGCAGACACACTATCTGTAATTCTATATTTATCACAACACTATTCGCAATAGCTAGAATTTGGAAACAACTTGAATGCCCGATAACAGAAGACTGGCTAAGGAAACTATGGTACACAATGGAATACTATGCAGCTGTCAGAACAAATGAAGTCATACAATTTTACCTGCAAATGGATGAACATAGAGATTATCACGCTGAGTGAAATTAGTCAGAAGGAAAAGGGCAGATATAGAATGACTGCATTCATGGAGATGTTACTGGTGCCCACTTGAGCAAATCGATGATGAACGGGGAAGACAGTGATACAGACAGTGATGCAGTTCTACTATGTGTGGGAAATGGTAATGCCAGACTGAGCACTGAATGTACACAAAGGGATTTACATGATAATCCCTAAATGTCTGTTGGGCAAGCCACAATGTGTAAGAGAAGGGGGGTGAAGGGGGGGGAGAAGAAAAGGAAAAAGTGCCTACTATAGAAGCAGGCAGGGCAGGGGGGAGAAAATTTGGGGACATTGGTGGTAAGAATTGGGTACTAGTGGAGGGATGGGTGCTGGAACAATGTATGACTGAAAATCATGAACATTCTTATAATTGTATATCTCACAGTGGTTTAATTAAAAATTTAATAAAAAATAAAGAAAGTAAAAATAATAATAAAAGGCCACCACAAGAGAAAGTAAACTTCTCAGAAAAAAAGATTCAGAATAGCCTATGAGATTATGATTTGATGAGACCATCAACAGTGCAAAAGCTGAGATTATGTGAAGACCACCAGCAGTATAAGGCTTTCCTGTGATAATGCCCAAATTAGTTTTTACATGCAAAACTCCAGAAAATAATTTTTAATGAAATTGATAAGAGATCCTCTGAAAAGCCATTTGTACTTTCTCTTTAAGGCCATTTCCCAGCTGTGAACATGTATCTTGCTTTTTGGTATATTTCCTTGCTTTTTCCACATAGAAAAAGCTTATATTTTCTTAATTTATACTTCCTCTTTATCTCTCCTCACATCTTTCTCAGGCAGTTTCAATAAAATCTATTCACACAGACACATACAGAAGGGTTAGACTCTTTCATGTATTTTTGGTCAGATTATGGGACTGGAATTAATATAAATGAATATGTCACTTGTCACTTGTCTCCCCGTTGTTCATCGATTTGCTCAAGCGGGCTCCAGTAATATCACCATTTGTTGGGAATGAGGTCCATTATTTTTACTGTTTTTGGCATATTGAATACACCACAGATAGCTTGCTAGGATCTTCCGTGGGTCTGGGTTCATCTCAGGGGCCCAGTGGGACCAGTCTTTTTTTTCTTTTTTTTCAAATTTTTATTATACCATTGCGAGACATACAATTACAAAGGTGTTCATAATTGGTTCTTAGTAATACAGTATTCTAGCACCCATCCCTCCACCAGTGCCCCATTTCCACCACCAATGTACCCACACCGCCTACTGCCCATACCCAGGCTGCCTCTATAGCAGGTACCCCTTTTCCTCTTTGTCTTTCCTTCTGTCTCTCTGTCTCTGCATCTCTCTCCCTCTTCTTTTACACACCACAGCTAGCCCTGCAGCCATTTAGGGTTTATCATGTAAGTCTCTTTGTGTATATTCAACTATGAGTTCTAGTCTGACATTACCATTTCCCACATTTAGTAAAACATGGGCCCAGTCTTTTTCTATGTTAGACCACCAACCATCCAGGACCCACGGATTAGCTATGTAAAACAGCCAAAATCAGAAAAAAACAGAAACCTTTTGATGTGCCAATATACTTCAAACACATTTCAAAATGGTTGGGGTCTTTCATGGAAATGTTAAGAAAATTTCTTACACTATTTAGTAACTGTGAGACAAAAAAAAATCCTACTAAGTTTAATTCTTAGCTCAATTTTCTAACTTGATTAACATCAGTCACACAAACTTTACAGCTGCTTGAAAACATGCAGGGGAAAGATGTAAGAAAATGGAAGGGGCCAAAACAATAGTAAAATGGATAATGCACTTGTCTTGCATGTGGCTGACCTGGGTTCAATTCCTGATACCCCATATAGTCCCCTGACCCTCGCCAGTAGTGATCCTTGGTCATAGAATGAGAAGTAAGTAAGCCCTGAGAACTGCAGAGTGTGCTCCCCAAAAAAGAAAGAAAAGCTAAGGTGGAGAGATTAGTTCCAGTCCTGGCAGGGCATAAGGTCCCCCAAGCACAGAGCCAGGTGTGGTAGCTGTGTCCTGCCCACCCCTCCCCAGCCCCGAAAGAAAGAGCAATGAGAATATTTCCTTTCTGAAAACAATTGCCCTTAAAATGAAACAAATACTAAACAAATACCAGTGGGTTTACAGTTTCAGTCAGATGCAGGGATGAGTCCTGACAAAATTTAGACCACGCATAGCTTTTCTAGTTTAATGTCAAAAGAAAGTTGACCTTAATTTAGACAAATGCAACATATTCTTGATTATGTCCATGTAATTCACACATAATCAGTATGAAGAAATTAGTCTAAAGATTCTAACATGCTTTTTAAAAGGTGAAGAAACTTTTTTCTTTTATTGAACACCATGACATACACAGTTAAAGCTGCTCATGATTAGGTTTCAGTAATACAATGCTCCACCACCCAAAGGGACACTTTTCCTAAATATGCCCTTTGTCAGACTTTCCAAACTCTAGTTTTATGGTTTTGGTCTTGAGCTACAACAGAACAGGAGTATCAGAACAAACTTAGTCTTTGGGTCCCTCAGATTTCCTAGCGTGAGGCTTTTCGGAGTGTAGAAGCCACTTTGAAAGCCAACTTCCCATAATCACTGTCTTCAACACTTTGAGGTGTAAACTCGGTTTCCGGTGTATGTTAAATTGATAAAAATTTATATACACATATATTTATATACATATATATACTTAAACATATATATATATACTTAAACTTCTTGTATTTGGGCTAATGTGACTGGAATACCCTAAATATATTGGACATCTACTTCTTTATGAAGTCTTTCTACACGACTACTAAGACTTTGTACAGTGGCCTCAGAGAAACAGAACTTCTAACGTGGTGGTTAACTTCCTTCGAGTCAATACCTGGCTTCCTATGTCCTACAGAGAACTCATGCAGCAATATTTTCACATATTTTGTGAGAGAAAAGCAGCTCAGGCTGAAGAGGATTTTGTTCTCTCTCTCTCTCTCTCTCTCTCTCTCTGTATGTGTGTGAGTATGTGATGAGAATCACCATAAGAAGCACAATACAAAGTTGTCTGTTATTGGGTGCCTTCACCAGTACATATTTTGTCCACTAATGTTCACAGTTTCCTTCCCACACCTCCTCCCCGAGCCTGCTTCTATGGCAGACACTTTTGCTTCTCCTTTTCTATTCCCTTTTAGGCACTGTGGTTTGCCATACAGTTATTGAAAGGTTATCCTATACACTCTCTTCAGTTCTTGTTCAGAGGACCATTTCCTAACTACCATTATCATAGTGGCCCCTTCTCTGTCCTAATTACACACCCCAAAAACTTATGGCAAGCTTCCTACTATGGACTTATTATTTTAGCCCTTGTTTCAATTGTTTTTGGGTATTTTCATATTATTGGGTATTTTTATCCCACAAATTAGCATGATCATTCTATGTCTGTCCTTCTCCCTCTGACTCATTTCACTTGGCATGATACTTGACATTTCCATCCATGTATAGCAAATTTCATGACTTCATTTTCCTAATAGTTGCATAGTATTCTACTGTGTACCTGTACCATAGTTTCTTCATACAGTCATCTGTTCTCTGGCATTTGGGTTGTTTCCAGATTATTGCAATTATGAATAGTGCTGCAATGAGCATAGGAGAGCAGATGACTTTTGTGGATTGTGTTTTTGGGTCCCTAAGGTATATTCATGGGAGCATGTGGTTTTGATGGGTGTCTGGAAACTCAATTTCATTTTGAGGAATGTTCATATTTTTTTCAAAAAAAATCTGGACCTGTCGGCATTCCCATCAGCATTTAACAAGTCTCTTTTCCCTCACATCCATGCCAGCACTGACTGTTCTTGTTCTATTTAATGAGTGCCAGTCTCTGTGGTATGACATATCTCATTGTTGCTTTAATTAGTATTTCCCCGATAATTAGTGAGCATTTTCTGTTCAAATCTTCTTTCTGTTCAACTCTTCTTTTTTATGAGATTTGGCTGTTTTTTTTCTTGTAACGTTCTACCAGTGCCTCAAATATACTTTGATGTTAACCCCTTATCATATGGGTATTGAGTCAATGAGTTTTCCCATTCCATGGGCTGTCTTTATATTCTAGTTATTGTTTCCTTTTGAGGTGCAGAAACTTTTAGTATAATGTAATCCTATATAGCAATCTCATATAGTAATTCCATATGGTAATTCCATATGTTTATTTCTGCTTCCATGCTTAGTCAGTGGTGTTTCTTCCTTGCAGATGCCTTTCGCTTTAATGCCATGGAGAGATCTGCTTATGTTTTTCTCTATGTACCTTATGTATTCAGGTCAGATATCAAGGTCTTTACATCTGCATTAACTCTTAAGGACACTCCTTTTTTATATAGCTCCCTTCTTTGATCTTTCTGCTTTTTAGTATTCTGTCCCTATGGATTTTGTCATCCTGATTAGGATGTGCCTTGGAGTATTTTTATTAGTTAGTACTCTTTGGGCCTCGTGGAGCTGAGTGCATAGATTCCAGCTCAGGGAACTTATTAGCAATGATGTCTTTGACTGTTACTTCTTCATCAGATTGACTTCTTAGTTCTGTGGGACCCCAATGATTCTAACTTTGTTCCTCTTGAGTAGATCCCAAAGTTCACTTGAGACTTTTTCCCAATTTTCTGTCATGAGATTTTCTGCATCTAATCTTAGTGCTCACTGATTCTGAACTCAGTAGCTATTGAGGTCTTCCAGTGAGTTTTTCATTTCACTTACCAAGTTTCTCAATTCTGTCATTTCCTTATTTCTGCTTGCATATTTTCCTGAGTTTGTTAGCAGTCCATTCAATTGTTTCTTTGAGTTCCTTATACATTCCCAACAATTCCTCTCTAAATTCCTCTCAGAGAGATTATATAGCTTATCATTACTGATTGAGTCTTCCAGGCTACCATCTTCAGTCACTAAGCATGGTCAGGTTCTGTGTTGCTTTTTGTATTGTGAAGTTTGAAGTGTACAGCTTGGAGTTGTTTCTTGTGAGTTTTTGTGTGGCTAGGTGACTATAGTTAAAATCTTTTCTATGCTTATAGAAAGATAGAGAGAAGTGAAAATATGAGCAACTATGGAACTTCCTGACCTGGGGTTGGGGACAAGATGGAGATCCTGAGTACAAAGCTACCCCCTACACCAGCTGCTGCTACTGGGCTCACCTTAGTGCCTGGACCAGGCTGATTGAGATCTATATTTTAAGGCACCTATTGTGTATCGCATTTCACTGGATAATCATTGCCATGATTTTCCAACATATATTCAAAAATATTCTGGGTATTCTTATGTTGTACCAGAGTTTAGTAATCTTTTTTAATTTATTTTTAAAGAATTTGTGTTATGGTTTATGGTAACATGGTTACAGTATACATTTATAGTTTTGATGTGCAAAATAGTAACTGTACATTCAGCATCATCAATGTGCCTGGATACTCTATCACTGTTCCTATGTCATCTCTAGATTATCTATTAATTTTGCCTCAAGGATTTTAAGTGAAACTAGCAACATGTTTAAAATTTAACATAAATGTAGCATTCCACTTTCTTTCAAAAGCATTCAGCATAAAATCTGCTGTGACTGCAGTGAAAAAAAATCTCTGTGACTATGTTGTTTTCTAATTGAGAGGCATTTTTGGGTGTTTTGGGGCCAGTGTTACTTCAAGGTAGTTACTACTGGATTTATACACAGTAATGACTCCTGGCAGTACTTAGATCATATATATACATACGAAACTCTAGACCATATATATGGCATGCTGAGCTTTTGATCCTCTGGAAGCAGAGGATCAAATCTGGTTGACCACATGTAAGGTGAGTGCCCTTACCACTGTGAGAGGTTTTCTTTGTTATTCTTAAACATCTATTCATATTATCACTACAAGATCGTTTAAAAAATCTTGATCAATATGAATTTCCTAATAGAAGCTCACTACTATTACTCACATATCTGTGTGCCCCTTTTTACTTACAGTGACCTTCTTCCTATTGATATGTCACAACCTTGACTTTATTGATAACCGTATCTTAGCTTATCTTTTGGAAATTCAACATTTATGTATATATTCCAAGGCAACATAGATTAGGTTTGATTTAGAACTTTTTACAAATGGAATATAGGTGTTATATTCTTTGAAGATTTGTTCTATATTATGAATGTAATTACAAATGTTATTGAACATATTATTTCACATTATAGTATAAATGTTTTTGTACGAATACATATTTATAAAAGATTTTAAACATTTATATTAAGTTTCTATTTTTATTTCTCTTATTTTAAATTAACATTGAACTGTTTCTGTTTAAGGACTATTCTAGTGTTCGCTAGACTGTCCTTAGACATTTTAGATTTTTCTTACATTTAAAAATCTATATTTGGGGACGGAGCAATACCCAGCGGGTGGGCATTTGCCTTGCATCTACTGGCCTGTGCCAGCCAGGGGTTCAATTCCAGGCATCACATATGGTCCCCGAGCACCGCCAGGAGTAATTCCTGAGTTCAGAGCCAGAAGTAACCCCTGAGCGTCACCAGGTGCGACCCCCAAAAAAATCTATATTCAACCTTAAGATATGTGATCACAGAGGGTACCGCATTCATTAAACACATTATATTAAATTATGTTTAATGTTTACTCATGTGGCAGATGAATAGTGTTATTGCAAAGTTATTTTAGTTTCCTGGTTTTCACTGAAGTGCAGTCATTTCTGTTATTAACTGAAATTTTTTTGAGCATCTTATCAGTTATGTTTTTCAAAGAAACTGTCCCTTTTTTAACTGATTTGCAGGAGTTTTAACGTTTTTGTGGTTTATCTGCTTTGTAGCTTTACTTTTCACTCTTTGTCACAGTGTTTTATTGATGAAGAATAATTCATAATGTAAAAATATTCAATGTTGTCATTATTGGTATAGGGATAAGGCACTTGTCTTGCTCAAAACCAACTCAACTCAGTCCCTGGCATCACATATATTCCTCGAATAATCCCAGGAATGATCCCGAGCATAGAGATAGAAGTAACCTGAAGTCTACTGGGTGGGCCCCAACCCCCACTTTACCACAAAATTTCCATTATTGTTATTTGCACTTTTAAAAATTATAAAATTAAAGCATAATGAATGATTAATTAATAAATAAAAAACAGAAATGAGGATCAGGGTATGAAACAAAAAGAGTGGAAAGAAAAATAAGCTCTTTGTTAGTTTTTTTTATTTGAAAATAAAGGAATCCTATCACCAAGTCACTACTTTTTGCTGATAACAAAAATGATAGTTTATCCTTAAAATAATGCTGCTAGATTATGTATAATCAAGCATATATCCTTCACTAAGTTTTCTGCATGAATTTTCTGCACTGTGGTAGAAAATAAATTATATATGGCTAATAGCTTTTGATTCGTCATCCGCTATCACAAAATAATGATTTTATTGGATTTTTCCATTATAGATAGATATATTTGGACAATTATATGTAGATACGCATTTAATTATTTAACTTATACAAGAAAGACTAATGATTATTATTTGGGGGTCAGTGTTGTTATTGTTTTGAAACTTTTAATCATATTAACTTCTGAGGTTTTAAAGGCACTTCAGGGGCCGGAGCGATAGCCCAGCGGGTAGGGCGTTTGCCTTGCAGCGGCTGGCCCATGCCGGCCCGGGATCGATCCCCGGATCCCATATGGTCCCCCGAGCACCGCCAGGAGTAATTCCTGAGTGCAGAGCCAGGAGTAGCCCCTGAGCATAACCAGGTGTGACCCAAAAGCAAAAAAAAAATAAAATAAAAAAAATAAAGGCACTTCAACTGTTTTTTAAAGCTATTACTAACATTATAATTTCTATGTGATAAATAAAAGCATCCATCATTTTACTGGGGAATGATTTGGTTCTTTATCATTTTTTATATCTGTACCTTTCTTCAAATAGCAGGTTGTCAAGAACTTTTCTGATGTGATTGTGAGTAATAGCATGTCCCACCACCTGTTAGTCTTGTTTCTTTTGTGCAATGTGTTCTGAAAACACGTAAGAAAAGTTTTTTGAAATGTCATAGTAAAAATAAACTAGAAGTTTCTGAAGAGTTTGATCATAATGACTGAAAATAATAGCTAATATTTTTGTTTTCTAATTTGGGGTTTAGAAAATATTAAATTCCTGCAGTAATCCTTTAAAAGATGTACTCTTTGACAGCTGAGCTAAATGAGGCTTGTGTTATGCCATTGTCAGATAAGAAACTCAGTAGAATTCTCTGTGAGAATCTTAGGTAGAATCTTTTAAACTTCCCAGACCTTCCCTAAGAACTAAAGAAGTGGAGCATCTGCCTATGGCTACATCTCTTAATAATAATGGCAATGAGGCCACTTCCAAATAAAATCAACAGGATCCTAATGAACTTTGTGACACATTCTGCAATCCAGTAACAATACTGATTTTAAATAAGGAAAATATTTTTAGAAACCTGAAGATATTAGTAAGAAACGTAATACACTCTTTCAATGTCACAATTCCCATTCATCATCGATTTGCTTGAGAGGCACCAGTAACATCTCCATATGACCTGTCTCCCGCAAGTAGAGCCCAAGGGAACCTGCTTGCCTCAGGAACATAAAGAGTTTCAAACCATTCCATCAGGTCATGGGAATGAGGTCTATAACAGTTACTGGTACTGGTATTTGTCATATCAAATAAGACACGGGTAGCTTGCCAGGCTCTGCCGTGTGGGTAGCATACTATGTCACAATTAAAAACCCCAAAAATATCAAAAGATTTATGCTTAATGAAAGGATAAATTTTCATCTTGAGTGGGTACCCTGTCATATTAAAAGAAAATAAAATTCCATTAGCATTAAATAGTTTGAAATAAACCAAGATCTTCATTATTAAACCTCTCAGAAACATGAACTGTTCATCAAAATTAGTTCTTATACTTAGATGTTCCTATACTCTTAGAAATAAAGCAAATCAGAAAGTGTCAGAAGCATTTTTTAGAAATCACTTAAACCCAACTATTTTTATTACTGGGTTGGGTGTAGTCAATTGTGAGTTCAGTGGCTTTGGGAATATGAAAACAACCAAGGAATTCTGAAACAATTAGAATTTATTGGGAGAAGGAAAAAAGAGTTCCTCTTGATTCAAAGATTCCTTTGCAAAGAGTAAATCTAAGTAACAAAAGTGTAAATTAATGCAAAAAATATATCTGATTCCTAATATGAAGATGTAAAGTAAATTTTAAATGGGTGAAAAAATTATTGCAACTGTTAATATTATAATAACAATATATAAATTATCATAAAGACTCTAAGAACAGAGAAAGTAGAGTGTAGGTCAAAGGAGAGGTATTTAGGGAGAAGGGAATGAGGAGAAAGAGGAAGGAAAAGAGCTAAAATGGGAGAAAAAATCATTCTGTTATATTTAGTTTTGTCTAGCTTGCATGTAGTTTGATAGGAAATTCTAATGTTTCTAATGCTATTACCCTAAAAGAATTAAGTAAAAGAGAAAATACAATGGATACTTGAAAACAGAAATAGTAGGCTTAATTTATAAGTTTCAGATCATTTTTTATTCTACTGCCATAGGAACAATAAAAAATTCTGTATAATCAAAATCATACACTACATATAGAACCTTTTACTTACAGGAATTCCTGTTTGCAAAAGATGATATTGAAAATCTTATGCTCAGTGTTAGAGCAAGTTTTTAGTTTCCAATACTCTACTTCAACAAAGGCAGTGATGCTTAAGAAACACAGTACCTGTCCCCATGTTATCACATTTCCTTCTTGAACAGACAACAGCAATAGTTCCAGCCAATGAAATGTAAGCTGAAGCAATTTGTGCTCTTTATACTCCCATCTATGGCAGGGAGAAAGAAAACCCTGTATTTTATTTGATTCTGTTCTAACCTTTGAAGATAGAGAGAAAATAACAAATATTGTTAAAAGCATAGCTACACCTTTGAAACAGTTTCGCTGAACTATCATGCTGTGTTTAGCTCCCTGGAGAATTCTAAAACCTGAAGTATACTGTACATGATTGAAACCTAATGTTTACACTGTTCAGAGTATTAAGCTTGATTCTCAGGGAGTGCAGAGAGAGTGGGTGACCTACACAAAAATATTCTGTTAACTAGAATGAACAAATTTGATGCATATATACTTCTTGATTTTAAGATGACATTCTAGTCTCATCAAAATAGGAGATTTGGCTATTTATCAAAACTTTGTAATATAATTTGTGTACAAATACTTTGAATTAGCTTTGATAGTTTTTGGCCCTCTTCAGTTTGCTTAGGATATTCTAAAACCCAGAAAAAGACTTAGTTTTACTCAGTTTCATTTTAATTGGCTTCAGAGAACAGCCTGGATGGTTTATTAAAATTATTCTGGGGCTGACTATAACAGATATATATATATATATATTAAGACTGATGTTCAGTAAGCTAAGGTTTGTGAATAGTTTCACTATTCAATTTTTTTTTTTTATTTTTACATTACAAAGATATACAATTAAAAGTTCATATTTGGGCTTTGGTCAACAGTGTTGCAGCACCCATCCGCCACCAGTGCCCCCATCTCCCACCACCAACGCCCGGTCCCTCCCCCTCCCCCGCCCTCCTCCTGGAAGCCCTTCTCTCTCTCTCCCCCCCCCCAGGTAGGATTAAGTCACCTCTAGAATAACCTCAATATCTATGAGCCTTGTTCACAATTGTATCGATATTTTATTTTGGGGTATTAATGTTTATTAAATATTAGCTATTTTTAAATTAAAATGTATTTTAAACTATTCAAGATTGTGGTTTGAATATTATTTAATTATAAACTACTCTAAAAATCTAATGTAACTGAATTGCTTAAGTAATTTTATAGTAAAAAGGAAATAATATAAGTTGCTACAAAATAGGTTATTAGTCACTTGTAATTTTTAAAAACTGTACTATAATATTTTAGTTTTCAGTAAAAATAAAAATGTTCTTTATCTGGTATGAATACATTAGTAACTATCATTTTCAATTTTACCAAGAGAAAGATCTATTTCTCAAATTACTTATACTTTTCTTATCCCTCATTAAAGTAACTTATTTTTCTAAGCAAAACAAAATGGGGGGTAAAGTTTGGGAATAATAAATTAATAGATATCAAATATTTTATTCCACAAATTTATAAATGATTTATATTAAACACTTCGTATGACTGAATAAGTTTTGGCAAAACCAAAGGTTTTTCATTTGGACATATTTACTTTAATGAACTTGTATCACTGTATCACTGTCTTCTCGTTCATCGTCGATTTGCTTTGAGCGGGCACCAGTAACATCTCCATATGACCTGTCTCATGCAAGTAGAGCCCAAGGGCACCTGCTTGCTCCAAGAACATAAAGAGCCTCAAACCATTCCATCAGGTCATGGGAATGAGGTCTATTATTGTTACTGGTATCTGGCATATCAAATACGACACAGGTAGCTTGCCAGGCTCTGCCGTCTTGGGTAGCATACTCTTGTAGTCATCTCAAAATCCAGCATTTATTGATGAACCGTGCGCGAGCCAGGCTGTGATAGGCTGGTCTGCTGGGTGAAGTTCTGACGGGGGTGAAGTCCGGATGTGGAAAATGGAGGTCCTCATGGAGTGGGGGTCATCTGGTTTGTGAGGCTCTGCTAAGGTGGGGTTCATTCAAGTTCATTTTTTTAATGAACTTGATAGAATAGATTTCAAATATCACCAAAGTTAATATATTCTTATAATCCTTTGACTGTAAAGTCATTCTACTTATACTAATTGTATCATATAATAATTATTACCAGATTTTGTAAGCCCTGGGTGTCACCTATTTGAAAAGTGTTCTTTTTTATCTTTATCTAATCAACACCATTGATTGGAAAGTTCTTCACTATACAGTAGTTTCAGATATTTAGCTGGGCCGGACCCCAACCCTACCCCTTCTGGATTGCCCTAGTTGACTCAGCCTAGTGGACCAAGAGCATCTCTGCTCCCTTACTGAGTGTCAAGATTTGTATATGTGTCTGTAACCACAGTGTTCCAGCTACAAACCCATCACTAATGTCAGCATCCTCCCACAAATTACTGAAATTTTTCTTTCTTTTCCCTCCACATGTCATTAGCAAATACATTCTTCAAAGTGTACTTTATAGTTTGGATTTCATTTTCACAGTAGCATTGACTCTAACAGCTTACGTGTGCCTACTTTCTACCTCTATATCACTGAATTGGGCCCTTACCTTTCTTCCAGTGCATATCCCTCATTTTGCCCCCCTGCCACTGCCCTCCTTCCTTGGCATTTCTCATTTCTATAGTCCAGGCCCTAGGGTTTGCCATAATTTTATACCTTCCATTTCCTCCCTCCCGAACCCTCATCATATACTGAAGATAAGTGAGTACATCTAGTATATGTCCTTCTTCCTTTGACTTATATCATGATAGCCTTCATTTCCACCCAGATTGCAGCAAGTGGTATGGTTTTCACCTTAAGACTAGGGGCCAGAGTGATGCACAGCAGGTAGGGTGTTTGCTTTGTATGAGGCTGACCTGGGTTCAATCCCTGGCATCCCATATGATTCCCAGAGCACCGCCAGGAGTAATTCCTAAGTGCAGAACCAGGAGTAATTCCTGAGCATTGCCAGATGTGACCCCCACCAATAAAAAAGTCTGAATAGAATTTTGCTGTATGTATGTTCCACAACTTTTTATTCATTCATCTGCCATTGGACATTTGGGTTGTATTCATAAACTGGCTATTGAACTAAGTGCTGAAAATGGATGTTTGTATATATTTTTAAACTAGTAGGGTTTTATACACACCCATTAACACTGTTAAAATAAATGACCAAGTGTTGGAGGACAGGTTTAGCTATTCTGGGAGTTTTGTTGTTTGGCCCACTCCCAGCTTAATCTACTTAAGTCAAGGTTCATTCTAATGAGACTTCTCTTCTATGTAAACAGTGCTAGAGGGTGTGGCACTTAAAGAAGTCACCTTGATTGAATACCTTCTGACTTATACATCTACGAAGACTTCTATGTTTTCTAGATTGGGCACAGCTCCTCTTTATACCCACTGCACCCAGAGTGGGACAGTTAGAATTTACCAGGAGACTACCACCCTGGCTACGCTGAGACTATAGGAAGACTATAGGAAGGATCATACTAGTTTGCTCTAAGCAGGCGAGAGTGACCCTTTCAGTACACAAGAACAAGATACTCAGAATCACCCTGGTGCAGATAATAATAAGAAGGACCTTGTGGGTACCATCTAGATTACATGAAGCTCATGAAGTTAAGATGTATTACTTTATATCAGCCCTCTCTCTCTCCAGTGTTTTACATAAGAGATAATCTCCTTAGTCCTTGCCATAACCTTTGTTTATACCTGCAATAAGGTGTGGCACTACACTCTATTTAGAGTTCTTTGTTGACATGCCCCCTCCCGGTTGGATTACTTTGGTGTATATAAGGGGCTGACTTGAGGCCCCTTCACCTTTTGCCCTTTTGGTTCCTCAGCCTTCAGCTTTTGGCTCCTGCGGCTTTTTGGCCTTTGGCCTTTTGCATTTTGGCCTTTTGCTCCTTCTTCTGGGTAGGACTCAGCTAGGGTGAGATCCTCTTTCTCTTTGGTGGGAGACTTAGGCTCTCTTGCATGGTCTAAGTTCGGACCAGAGCTAGAGCTTGTTCATTATATTGGACTGCTGTGGAAGAGCTTTTGTACTATTAAAAGCCATTTTTAGAACTGCACCAGACTCGTGAGTTTTCATCTGCTCTCCCGGCGTCCTCGGAGGTAGAAGAGAACCTTTGTCCTGATACTGTCGGGGACCCCAGCGGCATTCCCGACAACCAAGTAAACAATTTAACACTGCTTTTAGAGATTATATTACCAAGTCATGAAATTCCAAGTTTAGAGGGCAACCCCTACACTTAATGAACATTTTGAATAGTAATAAATGGAAAAATGGATTTTTTCATTTATAAAATTCTTCCATTGCTTCCTGATACTTCTATTGATGATAAACTATACAGGTTAACAATTATGTGTTTGTGTTGTAATTCAAGAAGATAACATTGTTCCAAGAAGATAATATTTTTGGACTTTTATTTTCCTGTGAATATCAGCAAGATATTTTTCTGTGAGTTTTCAAGACTGAGCCATGAATTAAAGGAGTCAACTGTTAACTTATTTGCAGATCTTAATGATTTAAAATTACCCAAATAGTTTTTCTAAAGAGTTCTTTATTTAAATGCATTACATGTAAACATTGGGGATATGGAGGGATTTATTCCAACAAAATTATAGATGAAAGATAATCAGAAGATGCATTTGTAAGCCCATAGTGTGCACTCTGCAAGTCTATCAGAATTCTGTTCCAGACCAGGTAGATGACTGGCCATGCAGGGACCATAAGGATCAGCCCCATTTTGTAGAATTGAGGCAATACGGTACTAAAATATGAAATTAGCTTTCAATTAAACTCTTGGACATGTATTTATTTAGTAGGCAGAATTGGTGGTGTGCTTTTTTTTATAGTCAACTATACATTTCTTAAATTTTATTGTCTAATGCTCTTTGCACACAGATGAAATGAATTATCTTTGGGATTTTAAAGGCACAGTCCTCCCAAGCTCTGTGTTAAGACAGTTGAGACTGCGGTTCTGAACCTGGTCAAGACTATAAATGGGGCCCCAGGAGAGCATCCAGGGTAGGGGAGCATCCGGACTAAGACAGCAGCGGCTTCTGGTGCCTGGTCAGCACCCTAGGCCATGGGGTCCCTGGTGCCTGAGCCGATGACCATCATGGCAAGCCTGATGGTGCTCCTGATGACTAGGCCTGAGGACCAGCACCAGAGCCACAAGGCCTGGTGCATGAGCCTGAGGGCTGGCATCAAGGCTACAAAGCTTCAGGGCTACTGAGTATTAGGTCCATCGACCGTAGGGCATCACTGAAGAAACTCAAAGACTTAGCTATGGATTCAGTGACACAAGGCATGATAGCAAAAGATGAAACAAGGTATCTAGGGAAATAGATAGCACATGTAGCCAAGGAGACCAGAGTAAAGAAGCCCCCAAAGAGAAAAAGCCGTGAGCTGAAAGGACCTAAGGAAAAGGGTCCTGAAAGGACACGTCCTGGGAGAGGACTAGAAGCATGGAGCCCTCGAAGAGGTACATCTGGAAGCGAGAGGCCCTGATGAAAGGAGCCCACTCAGACCCCCAAAGAGAGAGTAACCTGCAGGAGAACCAGATGAGAAAAGTCTACACAAAACCTGCCAAAGAGAGAGCAGCCTACAGGAGAAACCTGCAGAAGAGAGACAGAGGTCAGGAGAGGTTCCTGCAGAGAGCAAGCAAGAGAAGAAACAAAGTAGCCTAAAGAATAAACTTCAGGAACCTCTAGCCTTGCTTGTTATTCAGCTGGCAGGTCAAGGGAAAACAGTATATGGCCCAGCACAGGCCAGGGGACCCTAAACGACAGTGAGTACTGCTGGGGACCCAGCTAGGCTCCAGCATCTGTTGCCATTGTCACCCCCGACCCCTAAGTAATGTTAAGGTTACGGAACCACAGGAGATCCCTTGAACCTGGGGTCTTGGAACCTCCATGAGGGGGGAGCCACAATTCCTCTACAATACAGTTTTTTTTTTTTGTATTTTAATTATTTTATTTTATTTTATTTCTTTTTAAAGTGTATTTAACATTTTATTATACCACCGTGAGATATACAATTACAACGTTGTTCACGCTTGGGGGTTTCGGTCACATAGTGTTCCAGCACCCCGCCCTCCACCAGTGCCCCTCAGCCACCACCCATGTCCCCAATTCCCTCCCCCTCCCACATCCCGCCTAAATGGCAGGTTCTTTATCTCCTCTCCTCTCCCTCTCTCTCTCCTCCTTCTCCCACACATTGTGGGTTGCACTACGTACACTTAGAAGCCATCACTTGCATTTTTTTGTCTGTATTTAATGCTCAGTTCTATGTTTTTAAGCCTTAGCAATAATCGGAGGATATTACTAGCCTAAGTAAATTTAGTACGTTAGATTTCCATAATTTTAGGTGAGGCCCAGACTACAAAGCATAATTTTAAAAATCAGAGAGATATTTCTCTCTGGGTGTTAAATTTCTCTCTCACCAGAGAGAACTTTCTCATGGGTGATATTTAACAAAAGAATAAATTCAGTAAGCTTTACCCTACAGCCCTCTCTCTACATCAGTAGCCCTGCATCCTTTCACTACTGCTCACGTACACAAAGTACAAATAGTGCCAGTTTGTTATTACCTCTTTCCCTTTCTCTCTAAACCTAGATTTTTATGAGGTGAAAAGTAATAAAATGCCACTGCAAAACTGGCAAAAATCCATACGTTTCTATATGCATGTAACTTATAACATAACCTGGACTTGCTATTAGAAAGAGAAATCTTGAGAAATGCAAGTCTTGTGAATCATTTTATATATATACACACAGATATAAATGTTTATATATAATGTATATATAAAATCATAATTATAAATTATATGTGCCACATTCATATATATGATATATCATATATAATATGATATATATGTAATATAATAGATACTATATATGATACATATCATATATACACACGCTTGTGGTAGACTCCAATCATTAACAACATTAACAAGTCATCCTGTTCCCTGTTTTGCCTGGCATTGGATATTAGTCTCATACTATTTTTATATCCTTCAAATGAATGCAAAGTTATTCTGTATCTGTCCTTTCCTGCTGACTAATTTCACTCAGTATGGTACTCTTCATGTCCATCCATTTATATGCAATTTCAAAATTTTATTTTTCCTAACAACTACATAGTATTCCACTGCATAAGATGTACCATAGTTTCTTTATCACACACACACACACACACACACACACACACACACACACACACATATATATATGTATATATATATAAACAAAATAACATATTTAACATTGATTTTTTTTTTGGGTCACACCCAGCAGTTCTCAGGACTTATTCCTGGCTTTATGCTTAGATCACTCCTAGAGAATCCTTGGGATGCCAAGGATTGAATCTTAGTTGGCCATGTGCAAGGCAAATGCCCCCACTGTGCTATCAGCTCTTCACTCTGATTTTTTAAGTGTTATAATAGTATTAAACTTAACATATATAACATACATATGAAGCTTCAGGAAACAGATCTTTAAAGAACTTATTACAATGTAAAATTCAATGTCTTCTTTATTTGGGGGTTTGTATGCGCTGATTAAACTTTATTAGAGGCCAGTACTCAAGTTGGCATTACCTTCTGTGTATATTATTATTAACTTGCAAAAAAAAATCTTCATTTTCTGGAACTTGGATCATGTGTTTTTGCTGAACTAGAAAAAGTAATGCTTGCTGTTTTAGTAAACTGACTTCTCAAATATTAGTGCGTTATTACAACGAATGCTTTTTTTTTTCCGGTAGCTAGGCCCATGCAGGTGCTCTCTTTATTGATTGAGTAGAGAATTCATTCAAGTATCCATAATTGAAGGTTATGTCATCATGAACACATTTAATAGGATCATCCTGGATTGCTATTAACACAGGTGTTATAAGAAAAAATTATTTTCTAAAGGAGAGAATATTTTGATACTTTGATCCAATGAGGTCACATATTCTGTTTGTGTTCAGTTAGAGGGAACTACCTGAAAGACCCCACACAGACACAAAAATGATAGATCAGTGTAATCCCATAACTAGACAATCATTTCTTAACTCCAAACCACTAAAGTTAGTACTGAATCTTTGTTAAATAGTTGTTCATGCTTCATTTCTGATGCACAGCAATTATTCTCCAAGACACTTATATAGTGCTCAATATTTTAATAATACATTCATTTTACTCTTATAAAATATTGTGAACGAGCCTGAAAAGCACTCTACAGCTTTGTGAAAACACTGATTCATTATCCTATAAAGTGTATAGGCTCCTGCAGACTGACGCTGGTTATGATCAATGTTGCCACACTGGAGCAATTTGCAAAAAATATATGACATATATATTTTTGGAACACCTACAGTTATGGAATTCAAGCTATAGTCAATGATAATGCTACCCATGACAAAACAAGAATCAAAATTTATTTTATTGTTAGTACCTGAATCCAGTTAGCATTATAACCCATTAAAATTTTCATTAGTTATGAGACAGACATGGGGCAGAGCTGATACTGGCTCTCACTGTGCCCAGCCACTCATGAGGTGCCCGGGAGGAATGGCAGGTTCTAGCCCTGGCCCGCCACCCCAGCAGAGCCTCACAACAAGCCAGACGACCCCTTACTCCATGAGGACCTCCATTTTCCACATCCGGACTTCCCCCTCATCAGAACTCCAACATCACCCAGCAGACCAGCCTATCACAGCCCGGCTCGCACGGCCGCCACGTGGTTCATCAATAAATGCTGGATTTTGAGATGACTACAAGAGTATGCTACCCCGCACGGCAGAGCCTGGCAAGCTACCTGTGTCGTATTTGATATGCCAGATACCAGTAACAATAATAGACCTCATTCCCATGACCTGATGGAATGGTTTGAGGCTCTTTATGTTCCTGGAGCAAGCAGGTGCCCTTGGCTCTACTTGCATGAGACAGGTCATATGGAGATGTTACTGGTGCCCGCTCAAGCAAATTGACGATGAAATGGGAAGACAGTGATATGACATATGATGTACTTTTATATACCCTTACCTAATGTAAGCATGATTTGAGACCAGTAAAAGTAAGTATGGATTACTAAACTTGTTTACATAATGTATTCATATCTAAAATTAACATTTCAAACCAAAGTTCTTTCTATTTCCCAAATCTTTTTAACAACTATATTGTGTAGGGTAAAGGAATCAAAGGAGAATAAACAGAATTACATGAGAAATAAAGCATAATTTTGTATTTCTATAATTTATTTTTAACTATTTGAAAAGCCCAAGGTATATTGTATTATATTTTTGGAACACCTGACACCTATATGCCAGATACCAGTAACAATTATAGACCTCATTTCCATGACCTGATGGAATGCTTTGAGGCTCTTTATGTTCCTGGAGCAAGCAGGTGTCCTTGGGCTCCACTTGCATTAGACAGGTCATATGGAGATGTTACTGGTGCCCGCTCAAGCAAATCGATGATGAATGGGAAGACAGTGATACAGTGGTTTTGGAACACCTACAGTTATGGAATTCTAGCTGTAGTCAATGATAATGCTACCCATGACAAAACAAGAATCAAAATTTATTTTATTTTTAGTACCTGAATCCAGTTAGCATTATAACCCATTAAAATTTTCATTAGTTAGGCATAGGTAGAACTTTACAAGAAAAATAATCTAACCCCATTAAAAAATGGGAAGAAGAGCTAATAGAAGTCCTACTGTAGTGTTACTAAATGCTTGTTGTAAACATTTAGTAAAAGGTCCCATTTCTATCTTACCTAATATTGTATATTAATATTAGCCAATAAACTGGCTGAACTAGATTACATTATTATAATATTTAATTCATATCAATTTAACATAAAGTATCAATAATATATTATGTTACTGCTAACCAATGTATTTTCAATACATAATAAAACATACAAATTTTCAATTGTATTCCCTTTAAATGCTAAATCTTTTCAGCATTCATTATAAAAATTTATGAACTCTTATATGCATATATTTACTATTTGATATATTCAATTATTGAAGCCCCACACCATTAGGTTCGCCATTTTCAACATCCAGACGCTACAGCTCCTCAGATCTCCACCCAAGAGATAAGCTGACCTCTCCCCAGTAAATACAGTAAATACACGAACTGAGAGCCTGCTATCCAGAGTATACCACCCACACGGGAGAGTCTGGCAAGCTACTACCCGTGTCATATTTGATATGCCAAAAACCAGTAACAATTATATACCTCATTCCCAAGACCTGAACGAATGGTTTAAGGCTCTTTGTGTTCCTGGTGTGAGCAGATGCCCTTAGGCTACACTGGCATGTAACAGGAAGTATGGAGATATTACTGTTGCCCGCTTGAGCAAATCTATGAACAATGGGAAGACAAGTGATACAAGTGAAGAAGTGAATTATTGAATCATTGTATGCCATTGAAATGTATCTATTTTATAGTGCTAAGTTAATAACCAGTAACCTAGAAAATAGATGCAGAATTGGGTTGCACTCTTCCAGTCCTTAATAGACAATATGCTACATTTTTCTAAGAAAAGAAAATCTTTGAATCAGTTCATTTCTTTATTATTTTTATCTTTTATTGTTGCTTGTTTTTTATTTTAGGTCACACACATGGTGATACCTTGGGCTTATTCCTGGCTTGTGTGATCAAGTATAACTCCACTTGATACATGGGGGGGTTGAGGGGGCGGCCATATGTGATGTTGGAGATTGAACTGAGGTCTATTTGCAAACAAAGTGACTTAACCCCTGTTCTATCTCTCTGGCTCCTGTGATTTGTATCTTTGACATTTATTTGAACGTAGAACAAAACATTACTGGAACTATTAGTTTGTTCAGAGTCAGGAAAAATAACAGTGTACTTAATACTTAACATGTAAGTTTGTAAAAAAATGTTTACAACATTGGTATTTTATTGTTGTTATATCAATTCAGTTTAATCACTGACTGAATATTTATTGTAACTTGGTCACATAATCATTTTTTACTTAAAAGGTTAACAACAACCCCATAGAGTCAAACAACCCAGACAAAAGTAGCCACCGGAGGGCGCACTAGTACTGTAGAGAATTTAGCTGCCATTATAATTCCTAATTAGTAAAATCCTATCATCTAATATTATTTGTATATATAAATAGTTTTATAAGCTATATTTTAAATTTATAGGACAGTTAATGTGACCTGGAAATGTTCATTCTACATTTGTATATAATGGTGGAATTACTTTAGCAGAAATCATAATATAGATTATCCATATTATGAGGTGAAATGTAAAGAATATGTAGAAAACTATATGTAGAAGGCTATATTTGCAACTATTATAAAATTAATGTTAGTGTGTACTAAGATAAATTTCAATAATTTATAAAATTTGTACATGTAACTTTCTCAATGGAGCATAGAAATAATCATATTGGTCTATTTATTTTATATACTGTTTTCTGAGTTATGTTCTTATATGTAATTATAAAGGAACACACCAACTTAGCTTAAAGTTTCACATTATCAGGAATAAGTTTATAGAACCAGATAGTCAAATTTGTCTTAATATAGTTGGGTACTTTCATTGTTTTCTGTTTAGTGTTTTTGCCTTTTTCTGTATCCAATAATCAACTAGCAGTAGTTTCTTTTATTATCTTGTGTGTGAAGTAAAAACGGGTTTTATTAAGAAGTTTTGAGGAGTTAGAGAAAGAGAGAGAGAGAAAGAGAGAGAGAGAGAGAGAGAGAGAGAGAGAGAGAGAGAGAGAATGTGCTCAAGAGAGAATGTGGGTGTCTCCAGAGCGGAGAGGAAGCACCAGTATGCATCCCAGCATTAGATAAAGCAGGAACGTACATCTCTCCAAGGGGAGATGCACACATGTGCTCTGGCACCACATATCACGAGGCACACACACATGGGCACAGGCAGCATTTGGGCTCAGGCAGCTATGTGAGAACTTC
>JAJIBD010004843.1:0-116325 GCA_021461705.1 Cryptotis parvus
AGCTTTGGTACATCTACACAATGGAATACTATGCAGCTGTTAGGAAAATGAAGTTATAAAATTTGCCTACAAATGGATGGACATGGAGAAGATTATGTTGAGCGAAATTAGCCAGAAGGAGAGAGACAGTTACAGAATGACTGCATTTATCTGCATAACATAAATATATAGGTACATATTATGATACCAATATCCAAGGTCAAGTTAAACATACATCAGGAGGTCCCCTGTCAAAGGTGGAAATTATCACAAACGTGTGGGAGTCAGAGGCTAGGGTAAGACAGAAAAATGGAACAGTGTGCTAACAATTGTGAGGGTACTAATGCCAACCTAGAACTGAGCATTAAATAGAGGCAAAAGGATACACATGACAACCCTTTAATGTATGTTTTGTAATCCATAGTCTGAGAGGAAGGAAAAGAGAAAGATAGAGAAATGGAAAGAAATAAAGAACCTGCCATGGAGGAGGGCTGGGGAGGGGGAGGGAACCGGGACGTTGGTGGTGGAGATGGGCACTGTGGAGGGATGGGTGCTGCTACACTGTACGCACCAAAACCCAAATATGAACTTTTTAATTGTATATCTTTGTAATTGTAAAAATAAAAAAAATTAATAAAAAAAAAAATTAAGCGATCATTTATTTGAGGATCTGTGTATTGATATTCACCTCTATTTGGTTTGTGTGGGTCTGTCTTTATTTCAATACCATGCTGTTTTTGTTTCTAACACTAAGTATTACAGTTTTTTAAAAATTTTTATTATACCACCATGAGACATACAATTACAAAGGTGTTCATAATTGGCTCTTGGTAATACAGTATTCCAGCACCCATCCCTCCACCAGTGCCCCATTTCCACCACCAATGTACCCCACCCCCTCCCACCTACCCCCAGGCTGCCTCAACAGCAGGTAGCCCTGTTTTCTCTCTCTTTCTCTCTCTGTCTCTCTCTCTGTCTCTGCATCTCTCTCCCTCTTATTTTACACATTATGGCTAGCCCTGCAGATATTTAGAGTTTATCACTTAAGTCTCTTTGTGTATATTCAATGTTGAGTTTTAATCTGCCATTACCAGTTCCCACGCTTAGTAAAACACTGGTATCTATTTATATCCTATTAATGAATGCAGTTATTCTATATCTGTCCTTTTCCTTCTGACTAATTTCACTCAGCATGATAGTCTCCATGTCCATCCATTTGCAGGTAAATTTCATAATTTCATCTTTTCTGACAGCTGCATAGTATTCCATAGTGTAGATGAACGACAGTTTCTTTAGCCAGTCCTCTGTTCTCGGGCATTTAGGTTGTTTCCAGATTCTAGCTATAGTGAATAGCGCAGAGATGAATAAAGAAGTACAGATAGTGTTTCTGTTATGTGTTTTTCGGTCTCTCGGGTATATTCCCAGGAGTGCTATTGCTGCATCAAATGGGAGCTCAATGTCTAGTTTTAGGAGGAACACCCATATTGTTTTCCAAAAGGGCTGGACCAGTCGGCACTCCCACCAAAAGTGGATGAGAGTCCCTTTTTCCCCACATCCACCCAGCACCAGTTGTTCTTGCTGTTTTGGATGTGTGCCAGTCTCTGTGGTGTGAGATGGTACCTCATTGTTGTTTTGATTTGCATCTCCCTGATGAGTAAAGATGAAGAGCACTTTTTCATATGCCTTTTGGCCATTCAATTTCTTCTTTTTGGAAGCTTCTGTTCATTTCTTCTGCCCATTTTTTGATGGGGTTGGCTGTTTTTTTTTTCTTGTGAAGGGCTACCAGTGCCTGATATATCCTGGATATTAACCCCTTGTCAGATGGGTATTGGGTGAATATCCTTTCCCACTCTGTATCTGGTCACCGTTTCTTTTGAGGTGCAGAAGCTTTTCAATTTTATATAGTCCCATTTGTTTTTTTTTATTTTTCAGCAATTTTTTTTTATATTTTTAATTTTTTATTTTTACAATTACAAAGATATACAATTAAAAAGTTCATATTTGGGTTTTGGTCATACAGTTTTCCAGCACCCATCCTGCCACCAGTGCCCATCTCCCACCATCAAGTGCCCAGTTCCCTCCTCCCTCTCCCCATCCCTCCTCCATGGCAGGTTCTTTATTTCTTTTCCCTTTCTCTCTCTTTCTCTTTTCCTTCCCCCCCAGACTATGGATTACAGAACATACATTAAAGGGTTGTCATGTGCATCTTTTTGTCTCTATTTAATGCTCAGTTCTAGGTTGGCATTAGTACCCTCGACAATTGTTAGCACACTGTTCCATTTTCTGTCTTACCTAGCCTCTGACTCCCACATGTTTGTGATAATTTCCACCTTTGACAAGACCTCCTGATGGAGAAGATTATGTTGAGCGAAATTAGCCAGAAGGAGAGAGACAGATACAGAATGTCTGCATTTATTTGCATAACATAAATATATATATGTGTGTATATATGTATATATATATGTACATATTATGATACCAATATCCAAGGTCAAATAATCCCATTTGTTTATCTTTGCTTCCATTTGCTTGGTCAATGGTGTGTCGTCTTTAAAGATACTTTTAGTTTTGATGTCGTAGAGCGTTTCTCCTATGTTTTCTTCGATGTTCCTTATAGATTCATATCTGGTGTTGAGATCTATAATCCATTTTGATCTGACTTATGGACATGGTGTTAAAAGGAGGTCTAAGTTCATTTTTTACACATAGCTGGCCAGTTTTTCCCAGCACCATTTGTTGAAGAGGCTTTCTTTGCTCCACTTAATATTTTTTGCTCCTTTATCGAAGATTAAGTGGTTGTATATTTGAGAATGTGTTTCAGGATATTCAGTTATATTCCAAAGGTCTACGGGTCTGTCTCTATACCAATACCACACTGTCTTAATTACAACTGCTCTGTAGTAGAGCTTGAGGTTGGGGAAAGTGATACCTCCCATCTTCTTTTCCCCAAGGATTGCTTTAGCTATTAGTGGGGGTTGATTATTTCCATACAAATTTCAGGAATGTTTGTTCAATTTCTTTGAAGAACATCATGGGTATCTTTATAGGGACCGCATTGAATCTGTATAAAGCTCTAGAAAGTACTACCATTTTGATAATGTTAATCCTTCCAATCCATGAGCAAGGGATGTGTCTCCATTTCCTCAGGTCTTCTTTTATTTCCTGAAGTAACGTTTTGTAGTTTTCTTTGTAGAGATCCTTTACATTACAGTTTGAATTTGAAAAGGTGATGCATTCCATCTTATTTTCCTCATGTATTCCTTCAGTTATTAGTGGAGGTTTATTCTCCCCATATGAATTTCAGGAGTGCTTCATCTATCTCTTTAAAAACGTTGTGGGTATTCTTCTACAGGGACTGCATTGAATCTGTATAATTCTATAAGGAGTATTGCTATTTTGACAAAATTTGTATTTTCAGTTCAAGAGCAGAGGATATGTCTTCACTTCCTACTGTCCTCTTTTATCACTTGAGGTAGTATTTTGTAGTTTTCTCTGTACAGGTACTTCATCTTTTAGTTAAGTTGATTTCATGATACTTGATTTTCTGAGACAAAATTGTGAACAGGGGTATTTTTAAATATATTTTTTATTATTTATATGTAGAAAAACCATGGACTTTTGGATAGTGAATTTTTACTATAAAAACCTATTATTTTTAGGAGTTTATTTTCAAAAAAATCTTTAACTATACAACCATGAAATACACATTTACAAAGATTTTTATGATTGGTTTTCAGTCATACAGTGCTCCAGTACAAACCCCTCCACCAGTGCACATTTCCTACCACCAATGTCCCCAGATTCCCCACCCCCTCAACCCCAGTCTGCCTCTATGGCAGGCACTTTTCCTCTTGTTCTCTTCTTTCTATCTCTCTATCTCCTTCCCTCTCCCTCCCTCCCTCTCTCTCTCCCTCTCTCTCTCTCTCTCTCTTTCCTCTTTATCTGTATCTCTCTGTATCTCTCTCTGTTTAGAAGAATTTTAGGTAGAGTCTTTAGGATTTCTAAGTTAATTAATATGCCATATGCAACTAGTGAGGGCTTACCTTTCCTTTCATATCTGGATACTATTGATATCTCTTCCTTCCTTAACTGCTATGGTAAGTACTTCCAGTACTATATTGAATAGAAATGGAAAGAACAGCATCCTAGGGGCTGGAGTGATACACAGTGGATAGAGCATTTGCCTTGTGTGCATCTGCCGCTTCGTCACCAGCATCCCATATGGTCCCCCCTGAGCACCACCAGGAGTAGTTCCTGAAGTTACCCTGAGCATCACTGGTGTGACCCAAAAAAGCAAAAAAATAAATAAATAAGCAAGTAAATAAATAAATAAACAAGAAAATAAATAAATAAATAGGAGAATAGCAACCTTGTCTTATTCCTAATCTTAAAGTAAAGCCTTTAGTTTGTCTTTGCCCCCAAATTTTGAATAATGCTTGTAGCTTTGTAGAAGATGGCTTTGACTATATTGGGGAATGTTCCTTCCACTCCCATTTTGTTGAGAGATTTTATCATGAATGGATTCTGGATCTAATCAAACATTTTTTTTGCACTCTATTTTTATGATTGTATGTTTTCTTTTATTTTATTATATGGTATATTATGTTATTTTATTATATTTATTATATGGTATATTATGTTATGTTATGTTTATTTTATTATATGGTATATTATATGGTATATTATGTTCATTGACTTGTGAATGCATATGATCTTTTTGAGGAGTTGCTTGATTTTATTTATTGGCATTTTATTGACAATTTTTTGCATCTGTGTTGATCAGAGATACTGCCCTGTAATTCTCTCTGCTGGTGATGTTTCTGTTTGCTTTGGTTATCAGAGTTTGCTGATAGAAGCAGTTTGGGCGTATTTTTTTTTCTCTTCAATTTCCTGGAAAAGCTTGAATAGAATTGAAAGTATAAAGGCTTATGTTTAAATGACATGTTTTATAAGATGGAACGTGGCTCCTCCTTTTTGACAGGGTTTTCAGTCTAAGCTCCTCTAGGATCATGAGTTTACTTGCAATGAAGTGGCTGAATTTTATACAGAGGCAGGAAGTACAACATGCCAACTTCTTATGTACCAGACATGGAAACTTAAGTAATTATGGACTTAACTCATAGTTTTTTGGTCACTTATTCTTGAAATTTACTGAACTACAAGAGGAGGGTTATAGAGTGTCTCATCTTGATGAGAGAGGTGTGAAATAAAAATATGCAAATACTTCATTATCTACAATATTGTCATTCATATTATCTCTATTCCACCTCCTTTGCTTCTAACTATGTAACAAAAGTTTAGATGCAACCACAAGAAAGGCATGATTGTGTCATCTTTTCCCCCACACACCCTATGCTATAGAGACACTTAACTATACTTTTCTTGAATGGCTCTTATTAATTATATTTTCAGAGAAACATCCACTTAATATAACTCTAGTCATCTTTCATGAGTAGCCAAAGCATCCATGGAGGTTTTTTCCAATTTCTGTTAGTAATTAAGAGAAGCATTAAACACATAAATATTATAGTGTTTATCTAACACATTGCATTTTTATATATTTGACAGGCAAACTATGTGAATTTTAGGAGTTACTCATGGTTTTTGCCTCAGAGATCATTACTCATGGTGGGTAGGCGTCCATATTGTGCTTGGGATTGAACTGGTGTCAGCTGCATGCAAGTACTTTACCCTTGTACTGTTTCTCCTTCACCCTGTATTGTGGTTGAATATAAAGTTTTTACTTAACATTTAGAATAAAGCCAAATACACAATGAGAATTTAATAATTTTCTTTAGAATGTATTGCTAATAAGGCACTCAAGAGTTACTTACTGAGGCAAAACTGTGGTCAACCTAGAATGTGGTTTTATACTTACTATTCATGAAGGTGTCTGTGTTGGCATGGGCTGGTCACTAGTTCCAAAAACTTCTCTTAGCTAGAATTGCCTCATTTATCCATAGAAATAACATTGTCTGACCTACAACCTCTCTGAAACATAGTAAATGAAATAAAAGCTGCACATGAAATACTTGAAAGGAATAGAATACCACTATAATAGTCTACTAATGTAATTTTTAAAAAAATTGTTCTCAGATAGGAAAGATAAGAGAGGAACTAAGGCAATTGCCTTGTATATAGGGAATACTGGTTCAAATCCAAGATCCTAAACGGTCCGCTCAGGGTTGTCAAGAGTGAGCCTTGAGTAAAAACCAGGAGTAAAACCTGATCACAACTGGGGTGGCCCAAGCTGTCCACACCCAGATTTCATCACGTGTTCATAAATTTACCTATCAGGTCATACATTTATTCTGTCATTTTTATAAGATTAGGGTTTCATAAGGATTTAAAGATAATATGTGGAAAAAAAATGAGTCAATTAGTAAAAATGACTTCACTATATATATTCTATGTAGCTATTCATTTAATAATTATTTTTGCAAACACCATGGTGCTAAGTGACATTTTATTTTGCCTTTCTCTCCAACTACAAAATTATATAAAATTATGCATAAGACAATTTTATAAATATAGTCATATAAATATGATTACCACATTAAGGTAGCTAAATTACTTACATTACTAATAGTTTCTTTTTGCTGTAGTAACATTTAAGACTATCTAATCTAGTATTTAATATATAATAGAGTATTGTAAGCTAGAGTCATCACGCTCTACATTAGACCCACTTCTTTCACCTTGACAATCACCATTATATTCAATTTATAATAGAGCCTCGCAAGAATCCAGAGGAACCCCACACCATAAGGGTAGTCATTCTCAACATCCGGACTCTACAGTTCATCAGAGCTCCACCCAAGAGAAAAGCTGATCTCAAGCCCTGCCTCGTCAGAGTCCCAGCCTATAGTGAAGACTATTTCAAGCCCATTATGCCTGATCCAGAGACTCAGATAAATGAGGCAGGATTGTTACCAGCTCTCCCTGTGCTCAGCTCATCATGAGGCACTCAGCAGGGAAGGCTGGTTCTAGCCATGGCCCACCATCCCAATAGAGACTCACAGAAGCCAGAGGACCCCCACACTATGAGGCAGTTATTTTCAACATCTGGGCTCAACAGCTCCTCAGAGCTTCACCCAAGAGAAAAGTCAATCTCTCACTGTTGTGGTTCATCAGTAAATGCACGAACTGAGAGCCTACTACTGAGAGTATAGGCACCCACATGCCAGAGCCTGGCAAGCTACCCATGTAGTATTTGATATGCCAAAAACCAGTAACAATTATAGACCTCATTGCCATGACCTGAACAAATGGTTTGAGGCTCTCCGTGTTCCTGGAGCAAGCAGATGCCTTTGGGCTACAGTAGCACATGAGAGGACATATGGACATGTTACTAGTGCCCACTCAAGCAAATCAATGTATAAGAGGAAGACGAGTGATATAAGTGATAGAAGTTGTTTAATATCATTTGTCAAATTTCACATAAAAATGATAGAACAAAGTACTTACTTTATTTTTCTCACTTGTGAGTTGTTTTAAATTTGTCATAAAATTAATTCTCTTCATGTGAAATGTTTTATTAGGCAAGAGTGTTATATTTTAGCACTATTCAAAAATTGAATTTGTATTAAATACATTGTTTCAATACCTATTTAACTTACATGATTGATTTTTTTTTAATTTCCAGGAAGAAAACCGTTGATCACATGATTAAATCTGATACCTTTGGAATATGTCCTGTTGTGCCATGATCAAAAAGAAAGTAGAACATGCTGTTCTTTTTGAAATGCATCTGTAGTGGCTTGCAAAAACTTATAGGGAAATGAGTTTTTCCAACCATAATGGACTCAGAGTATGAAATTTATTTAAAAGTGTGTCATGTAGTTTGAAAAAGAATACTTGAAATATTATATTCTTTAAGTGGTATCCTTTTGGTGACAGTGAACATAAAGGCCTTTATTTCAGTTTAACGTACTGCTGCTTCCTTTAAAAGTAAGTATAACCATTTCTTATGTGAAGGGAAAATATGACAAAAATTCTTTTCAGAGGAAAAAGAAAGACTTGAATGATTACATCGTTGGGGGATAGTTGAGGTCATCTGCCAGCCTAGACACTGTAACCTGACTCAGGTCTTTCAAGATAAATGACCTTTACCAGGCTGTCTTAGTGTCAAGACCACAACTTCCATAAAGAAAAAGTCATGTGTTCAGAATGTGTAAGAACAAGGAGACTTAATTATGAAAGAGTCAAAAGAGAGAGTGCATCTAATATCACTTGTATCACTTGTCTTCCTGTTGTTCATCGGTTTGCTCTAGCGGGCACCCGTAACATCTCCATAGGTCCTGTCACATGCTAGTGTAGCGCAAGGGCATCTGCTCACTCCAGGAACATAAAGAGCCTCAAACCATTCCATCAGATCATGGGAATGAGGTCTATAATTGTTGCTGGTATTTGGCATATCAAATATGACACGGGGAGTTTGCCAGGCTATGCCATGCAGGTGAGATACTCTTGTAAGTCACCTCTCATCTAGTGCATTTATTGATGAACCACGTGGCACTTTGTGGGGGAGAGATCAGCTCTTCTGCTGGGTGGAGCTCTGATGAGCTGTGGAGTCGGATGTGGAAAATGGTGACCCTCATGGTTTGGGGGTTCCTCTGTCTTCCTGAAAGTCTCTTCTGGGATGGTGGGCCAGGGCAAGAATCTGCCTTCCCTCCCAGATGCCTTGTGATCAGCTGGACACAGGGAGAGCCTATAGCAACTCTGCCCCATGTATGTGGGTCTCTGAATCAGGCATACCTGGGCTGGGCTTGGAAAAGACTGCTGTAGGGTGGGACTCTGACTAGCTGGGCTTGTGATCAGCTCTTCTGCTGGGTGGAGCTCTGATGAACTGGGAACTCTGGATGAGATATATTATATATTTATATCAAAGAAATAAATGAATTTCATAATTTAGCACAATAGATTGTTTTCAAAGGAGATGAGCATCTATATTATAAAAGCAAAACAAAAATGTTTTACAAATTTATGCATTCATAGAAATAACAAGCTACAAAGAAATAGCTAAAGCAAATGTATGTAAAGTCTACAGGTTCTTTATGTGGAAGATATTGGTGTAAATCAAAACAAAAATTATTCAAAACAAAAAATGTTTTAGACATTTATGAATTCATAGTAACAAGCTACTAAATGATAATCAAATAAAGTATATGTAAAGTCTACAGGTACTTTCTTTATGTGGAGGTGATTGGCAGAAATCATTCTGAGTATCTCTTTAATGTCTGGTAATTAATAAATACTAATAAAGTTTATTGCATAAGAGTCTGATAGAAACTGTCAAAAGCATAGTGTTTGGGGGAATTATTTTGCTCAGTTCCTAATGCTGATCCAAATTGGATATTTGTTCTTCCAAAGAACTCCACAATGTTGTAACAAATTTCAGGGATTTTTTTGTGTGTTTATACAAATCTACTCTGCTACATGAAATGTCTGATTAGGGCCAGTATGAGAAAATTTACTTTTATGTGGTCCCATCTAAAGTATGGGGAAAGTGAATGGTGAGTTATCAACACCAAAAAGTTTTATTATCATATACTAACAGTTGCTATATTCTTTCAATTGCATATATGAGAAAAGGAAGTATATGTAATACAACTATTCCTGGCATAATTCAACAGTTAATTTTCTCCCTTCTTGTAGTAATCCAAGATCATTTATTTCTTAAATAAAATTTGGTAGGATAGAAAAATCTCACTGCACTTATTTTTATTTTTCCAAACATACCCTTAAATCTCAAAGACTTAAGAGGAGGGAAGGAATGATGGTATGAGATGAGAAAGAAAAGCCTGAGACTAAGAAGTTGATGACTCTGTGGTATGAGCTGATATTTCATTGTTGTTTTGATTTGAATCTCCCTGATGATTAGTGATGATGAGCATTTTTATATGCCTTTTGACCATTCAAATTTCTTCTATTTGGAAGTTTCCATTCATTTTTTATCTCCATTTTCGATGGTGTTGGCTATTTTCTACTTGTAAAGGTATACCAATGCCTTATAAATTTTGGATATTAACCCATCATCAGAATGGTATTGGATGAATATTCTTTCCTACTCTGTGGACTGTCTTTGTATCTTTGGTCACTATTTCTTTTAAGGTGCAGAAGCTTTTTAGTTTTATGTAGTCCCATAGTTTATTTTACTTCCAATTGCTTTGTTAGTAGTGTTTCATCTTTGAAGATGCCTTTAGCTTCAATGTAGTGGAGGGTTTTTCCTATATTTTCTTCAACGTACTTTATGGATTCAGGTCTGATATTGAGATCTTTAATCCATTTGGTCTGACTTATGTGCATGGTGTTAGACAGAGGTCCAAATTCATTTATTCACACATAGCTGCCCATTTTTCCCAGCACTACTTGTTGAAGAGGCTTTCCCTTGCTCCATTTTGTAGTTTTTTCTTCCTTTATCAAAGAGTAAATAATAATGTATTTGAGGATTGTGTAGTAGAATCGACTCTATTCCATCGTTCCATGATCTATTTTAACTACAGTAACATACTGTTTTAATTACTACTGCTTTGTAGTACAGTTCAAAAGAGCAAGAACAATAAGTGCTGGTGTGGAATGGGAAGAAAGGGACTCTCATCCATACTTGGTTGGAATGTTGATTGGTACATCCTTTTTGGAAAACATGGACATCCCTCCAAAAACTAAAAAATTGAACTCCCATTAGACCCTGCCATACAGCTCCTGAGTATACACCCTGGGAGGCCAAAAACACACAGCAGAAATAAAATCTACACTTCCATGTTCATAGCAGCACTATTTACAATAGCCAGAATCTGGGAACAACCAGAGTGCCTGAGAACAGATGACTGGATAAAGAAACTTTGGTACATCTACACAATGGAATACTATGGAGCTGTTAGGAAAAATGAAATTATGAAATTTACCTGTAAATGGATGAACATGGAGAGAATCAAGCTGAGTGAAATTAACCAGAGGGAAAAGACAGATATAGATTGATTGCATTTTGTGAGATATAAAAAAATAGCATGATACCAATATTCAAGGCCAGGCAATGTATATATCACGAGGTATTATCAGTTGGTGGAATCTGTCAGGGACACTGCCGATGTCCCCAATAGGGCCACAAAGTGAGTTCCCTCTGCCTCCGAAGTCGGCGGGGAATGGATGAAGACTCAGGAATCCGATGCAGTTTTAAAATCCTTTACTTATCACAGGTTCAGGCATACAAATCAGTATGCCTGATTTGTTCAGGCATACTGTGTTTAGGATTCCCAGCTAGATCCCCGGCCACGTGTAGGTCAAGATGGCGGCCACCAAGTGTAAAGGCCCTGTAAAGAGGAGACAAAAAGACAAGTCTTCCAAGAAGAGTGCAAGCCCAAAAAGAGAGCCCAAAAGAGAGAGAGTGCAAGAGAGGGAAGCAGCCTAATTTTATACCCCTGCAACTCAGACCTCCCACTATTATGGGAAGCAGGGAGGGTCAAATGCCCTCAGATAATTTCTCCCAGCAACTCACCTAGGCCCTTTTATATGCTAATGTCTTGAGCCAAGATCTGCCTGGAAATGCCTTTATAGAGTAGAGAAGGGGGTTTCTGAGATGGCATGTCTCTGTACCAAAGACTATACTAATGCCAGTTTTATATTTCTCCAAGCCTTCACAGGAGTCTCGTCTACTTCACAGTAGTTTTGTATGTTAGTTGCCTTTGAGTTATCAGGGAGCCATGCTTGCTTGCTTGGAGGAAACAGCATTTCTCTCTGGTTTAATTACTTAGAGATCCAACGTGGCCAAGCAAATATGCTGGTAAGATCTAGCTAGTCCCACGATGACTGTGGTAGCATGAGAGAATATTTATACCAGCCAGTACAGAATACATGGTCAGATAAACTGCCACATTTAAACTACCCCCTATCTACAAAGTGACCTGCAGGAGACAATCCAGGGCAGATGCAGAGGCTTTTAGGCTTTTTAGGTGTCCTGCAACAGAATTTACTTCAAGTGTCTTGGAGTCTGAGATTAGGTGGACAAAAGAAAGGAACAGTGTATTAATAATTGTTGGAAATGATAATACCAACCTTGAACTGAGTATTAAATGTAGGCAAAGGGATATATATGATAACCTCTCAATGTATATATTGCAAGCAGCAATCTGTAAGGGAAGGAAGAGAGACAGAGAGGAGACACAGGGTATGTGTGTGTGTGTGTGTGTGTGTGTGTGTGTGTGAGAGAGAGAGAGAGAGAGAGAGAGAGAGAGAGAGAGAGAGAAAGAGGTAAAGTTCTGCTATAGAGGCAGGCTGGTAGAGGGAGGAGAGAATCAGGGGACATTGGTGGTGGGAAGTGGGCACTGGTGGAGGGATGAGTGCTGTAACACTGAATGACTGAAACCCAAATATGAAACATTATTGTAATTGTATATCTCACTGTGGTATAATAAAACAAATTAAAAAATAACAAGTTGATGGCTTCTCTCAGCCCCTGGGAACTGCTTTCCTTATTTCATAGAATGAATGGTATTTTTTTATTTCTCCATTGCTTCCTCAACATCCAACTGTTCTAAATTATTATAAAATGAAAGAGTATTAAGTTAATCTTTTGAAATAACTTCAGAAAAAGTTCAACAGAAAAGTTGAGAAAATAATAAACTCCTCTAAAGCTGATTCAATTCTTTTTTAAAATATAAATAAAAGGAGAGCGTTCTGAGATTTTCCTACCTTATGAATTTCATATACATTATTAGAGGGAGAAAGTGAAATTATTTTATATTTATGATTTGACTAACATTTTTCTTGATTTTGCTTGTGGCAAGTATTCAAATCTACTTAGTATGCTCAAGATGCATCTTATGAAAGGTAGGGCTTTAAATTTGTTTTTCTAAAGGAAGTGCTTTAATCTGGTGGATTGTGAAAAGAGAAGGGTGGGGAGAGAAACAGCAAGAACACAAAATTGCCAAAGTAATTGGAACTGAAGATTTGTCTATTGAACTTAGTTTCTGTGGGGTGGGAGTAGTATAAGAAAGGATCTGGGAACTTACTGGAGGATGTTGGCCTCTCTGGTGGTGGCTGTGTTGCTGGTATGAAGAATTAAATAAAGTGCAATTAACAGTGTTGTAAATCCCAGTACCAGAATAAAAAATGATTTTTTAATAAAGGAAATGATTTTCTTGTTTTAAGTTCCTTTGAACCTTAATCTCTAATTCTTATTGATGGTATTCTTTTGTAATGCTCTATTTTAGAAGAAAAAAAACATTTTTCTCCATTTAGAGGCAAATCAGTGGACATTGGTAGTCAAAATGGGCACCAGTAGAGAGATCCATACTGAAGCATTGTATGACTAAAACCCAAACATGAATATCTTTATAATTGAATATCTCATGGTGGTATAATAAAATATTTGAAAACATAAATAAGTAAACATTTTTTCTCACATGAAAGACAAAATTAGTGAATGGTCACTAAATTAAAATTTGATTACAAGTTGTTTATTTACTCATCGTGTATCTCATTCTTCAGATATTCAGATACTGAACATGGTAGAACAGGGAAGCTCCTGCTCCGGGCACATCTCTTCAACTCCACCGTTCTCCGTGCACTAACATACGCCTCACCTGGACCCTATGAAAGCAGGATGAGAATGCTATTCAGGTATCCCTAAGAGGAATCGAAAGAGCTATGCTTGGAATATCATGCCTCACTCAAGTGAAAGAAAGAACCGGAGCTCTGACCTCCGCCACTATTCCAGAGTCAGGGATGCTGTCTCATTTGCCAAGACATCAAAATCAGATGGGCTGGACATGTAATGCGATTTGGAGACTACTGCTGAACTAGAGCTATTTCCGACTGGATCCCACGGGATGTCAAAAGATCACGTGGCCGCCCACCTATAAGATGGTCAGACTTCTTCATCAAGACCCTGAATAAATGGTTTGAAGCTCTTCATATTCCTGAAGCAACGAGATGCCATTGGGCCACACTGGCACGTGATAGGGCCAAATGTTACCGGTGCCTGCCAAGCAAATCGATGAATAATGGGATGTCAAGTGATCAAGTGATCAAGTATCTCATTCTGTGATCATTTTTTCTGTTACTCATTAAATTCTTTTAGTATTTATCCATTTATATAATTATGCTTAAACTTCTATATGATTGAGAATGAAGTATATCAGGGTTGAAGAGAAGCCCTGCCCATGGGCCACAGTTCCCCAGGCCCAAGGGACCCCCCAAAGGACCTCGAGCCTCAGTAGTACTCTATTAAGGGTATAACCAAAGCAGCAGATGCTGGGCCCAATGTGGTCCCTGACAGTACAATCCATTAAATTCCCTGCCTGTGTCCAGTGCTTATGACTGTTCCCCCACCAATTGATAGAGGAATAAGACCTCAGGGTCTTAAGGTTCTTTTTTAATCCATCTTCTCTCACTTTTTACTCCACCTCACTCCAGGAACCTCTCTCCAGGGAATCTCTCTCTCAGCTAGTTCTCCAGCAGGCCCCTCTCTTTAGGTCTGGCAGTGTCAAAGCAAATGCCCTACCCCTTGGTATTGCTCCAGCTCCAATATCTATAGGTTTTAACTTTAAGCAGTACCATCTTATAGAACAACCATAATTAAAAGACAATACAGGACATTTTAAATTTATCTAATGTGCCAAATTCACATAGCAAAGATATATTTGGATAGGTAAATTGTAAAATATCATGGTTATATATAAAAAGTATTTTAAACTACATAAAAATGTATATATGATTCAAACATGCATAAATCTATGTAAGAAATATAAGCAGAGCCATGCAATTGAGAATTACAGTCTTTGAAAAGAGATAAAATAATAAAAAATAAAACTAAGGAAAATAATATCTGCTATTTTTTACAAATATTGGTAGTAGATTAAATTGTACATTATGGAGGGACAAGTTTCTGAATTTGAGAATAAATTAAATATAGTTAAATAACTAGTTCTAAAGAAAAAAATAAGCACTATATTTCTATGTGGACATCACACTGCCCTATGCTTCTTTGGTAATTACCTTAAACCTGTCTTTGTAACAAAGTTTAAAGAGAATTATCAAAAGTCAAAGATCCAACAGGTAATAGATAAAGTAATATATCTTTACTTTTTTTTTTTTTTTTTTTTTGTCCCACACCTGGCAATGCTCAGGGGTTTCTCCTGGCTCTGCACTCAGGAATTACTCCTAGCGGTGCTCGGGGCCCATATGGGATGCGGGGATCAAACCCAGGCCGGCAGGGGCCGCCGCATGCAAGGCAAATGCCCTACCCGCTGGGCTATTGCTCCGGCCCCATATCTTTACATTTTAAGGCAGGTCAATTATACTTGATGTAATACCTGACTTTCATTAAAAGATAGAAAACCCTAATATTCTAAGTGTTGAAAAACACTTCTCTTTATAAAACTGGACATTTGTAAGAGGGTATTGAAATGCATGAAAATAGAACATATTCACTTTAAGGAGAAATATTTGTTTTCTATATACTATGTATCCTTAGAATAAAAAATTTTCAAAATAAGTAGCTCCTGTCCAACCCTGATTCTCCTAAAGCAGTGCCGAGACAAAGTTTTGCTTGCAGATGGCTTATTTGGGATTAACTATCATAGCATAGGAGTGATGAACAGGAATATGCAGTATGACTTTCTGAAGAGATGAAATTAATGTGTTTTAGATCTCTCTAAAAGGGAGGTACATTTCAGTTCCCTGCCTCTCAGTCAGTCAGATGGCCCAAGTGAAGCAACTTATTAATATACATAACTCACATGTTCACAAGTTCTCCTGAACTCACAGATTGTAACATTAGCAAAGCCACATGGGGTAAGTGGGAATGTATACAAGATCCATTGCCCTGTGGTTAAATTTCACCTTGTAAACATTCACTGCAACCTCCACAGACTACAGAGTAAAAATGGGGACAAGTGCCAGAGAACAGACAACTGGATAAAGAAACTGTGGTACATCTACACAATGGAATACTTTGCAGCTATCAGGAAAAATGAAGTTATTAAATTTGCCTATAAATGAATGGGCTCTGCCCCATGTCTGTGAGTCTCTCACAGCAGACCCGCACAGCAGAGCCTGGCAAGATTGTGTAGTATTTGATATGCCAAATACCAGTAAAATTATAGACCTCATCCCCATGACCTGATTGAATGGTTTGAGGCTGTTTATGTTCCTGGAGCAAGTAGGTGCCTTTGTGCTCTACTTGCATGAAACAGGACATATGGAGATGTTACTGGTGCCCGCTTGAGCAAATTGATGATCAGCAGGAAGACAGTGATACAGACAGTGATAAATGAATGGACATGAAGAGGATCATGCTGAGTGAAATTAGCCTGAGAGAAAAGTTCAGATACAGAATGACTGCATTTATTTGCAGTATGTAAAAAAATAGGATGATCCGAATATCTAAGGTCAGGCAAAACATGGTCTTGTCAGTGGGTGGAATCTACTACAAGTGTGAAAGTCAGAGGTTAGGTAAGACAGAAAGGGAACAATGTGCTAACAATTATTGGAAATAATAATAGCAACCTAGAAATAAGCATTGATTATAGGCAAAGGATATACATGACAACCTCTAAATGTATGTATGTATTACAAGCCACAATGTATAAGAGAAGGGATAGAGAGAGAGAGCTTGAGAGAGAGAGAAAGGGAGAGAAAGAGAGAGAGAAGATAGGTAAGTGCCTGCTATAGAGGCAGGCTGGGGGAGGGAAGAGGGAATTGGGGGACATTAGTGTTTGGAAATGTGCACTGGTGGAGGGATGGGTGTTGGAACACTATCTGACCAAAACCCAAACATGAACATCTTAGTAATTGTGTATCTCACGGTGGTATAATAAAAAATTTAAAATAAAAAATTAGAAAAAATAAAAATACCAATTGAAGAAAATCCGACCAGAAATATGACATCCAATTTTTGAATCACTCAGATTACTCAGATTGCTTGGAAAAGGGACTTTTCCAGTGATTTCTCTTGTCTTGAAATGAGAGGCATACTCAACATTCACCTCCTTATTCATCCAATCATGGAATATCTTACCCTCAGCCAGGATTTCAACTTGTCTTGCTGAGTGAAATGAATCATACCTTTACCTTTCTGAATCTGTATTTGAATTGTTTCATTGTGGTCTGGCTATTGTAAGGATATGTTCATAGTAATACTAATAACAGAAGCACCAGAAGATGCATCCTCAAATCTCCATTTTCTAGATAGACCATCAATTCCCACTATACAATGGCAATTAAAGCTTTCCTTTGTTGTGCTGAATGTACTCCTTGAAAAGTAACTATTATTTGTTCTGGTTCCTTTGGTTTTGGGGATGTAAGACACAGCTTTAAATTCAAAGGGATGTTGCTATGTTCTCTGGTAAAAAGATTTCCTGCTCCTCACCCACCATGCACTGATTTAAAAATAAAAAATCCTTTAACTCCTATTAATATGGATCAATAGAAAGAAAATAATTTCTAACATGTTCATGGAATTATAGGATATAAGAAAAATTATACTTTGAAAACTTAGCTTATGGGCATATGTATTACATTATTGAGGCAAACATCAACTTGTAGTTTTGTTTCATCACATTCACTCATTCTAGACGATAGAATATCAACTCCACAGGAACTTGTCTTAATCTGGAACTGATGAGCCTTGACTGGAATAGAGCAATTTCTAATATATTGAGTGTACTACATGGCAGCCTTGCAATAAAACTGAAGGATCTCACTGTCATTTTTTTTCCAATTTTACCTCATTTTGCCCTAACAGATTAGTGACATGAACTACTGTGTTCCATATAGTGTTAATCAATAATTGTGATTAAAAGGTATTTTGAGAAGATAAAATACAAAGTAGATTTTGCATTAGATACAGATTCATAAATTACACTCGAGATATCGATGTTAAAAACTATCAAAGTACCAAAGAGATGGATAATTATTTTCATTGACGATTACTGCCATGCTAAGGACTCAGTATTAATTCTGTTGCCTTAAATTGGCTGTTGATCAGTCAACCTCAGTGGAAATCTGTACCTGTTAGGCTACTACACAGTATCCTTATCTTGAATCAAAGCTTGTTTCTCCATTATCAGTGGCTAAGGATAATACACCTAGGGGTACGCTTTTATATTTATTTATATCTTTGCAAATGATACCATTTTATTGATTTCATTGTTGAATATGAGAATCTGCATAGACACTGATCTAGTGATTTGCTGACAAATTTGTTATTAAGAGGGTTTTATTTTTTAACATTGTCACTAAAAGTTACCTCTGAATGGGAGGATTGTATAGTAACAGTCAATTTGTGGACTTTATTAGTGCCAGTGACCAGTAGCAGATGCAAGTTCTTTTCTCATTGGTCATTTAAACCTAAAGAAATTGTAACCAAATGAATTTTGGGTCTTTTCTTCTTATAATTTGCCTGCACCTTCTGGTTTTATCATCTTTGAATTTATCATTTCTGTCACACAGCTCATAGCTCCTGCTATGTGACATGATGAGCAACTCCAATCAAGTCACTGAGTAGCACATGATCAGCTCTGAAGTCTGCTTTAGGGCTCATGAGTACAACAGGAAATGGTTTTTTTGTGTGTGTCAATAATTCCAGGCAACTAAAAGTATGATCTTGCTACAAAATCTCAGTTGGGAAGTTACTGTTCTGTTGTGGTTAACCAGAAACTCCTAACAAAAGTTTTTATTAAAATATGGACCAGAGAAACGGCTCAATAAGATGAATGCATGCTTTGTACATAGGATGTCTGCATTTGATCTGCATTGCTGTATGGGTCTCCTGAGAACCAATGGGACCAAATCAGTGAACTTGTCAATGGGACAATCAATGGGACTCTTAAGCAGTGAGCTAGGAGTAAGCATAATCAGGTGTGATTCCACATTCACAAATATTAATATTTCATAAAGATTAAATAAGTTTCAAGTGTACAAAACTGAGATAAACTATATAATATATCAATTATTAAAATGATAAAGCCTTTTGAAACTCAAGTGTATGTGATAGCAGGGCTTGATGAACACTTCTAATCTTTTCAGAAGTGCTGAATGATACGACCTTAGCATAACATTTGATGTATTGCTTACACTCAATCTAGATTTCCTATATGTTCTTTTGTTGGTGTGGAAACTATTCAAATTAGTTCAGAATTATAAGAAACTTGGTTAAAACACAGTTATCAAAATTCTTTATATTATCAAAAAGAAGCACAAAGTAATGCACTACTTGTTTTTTATCAGAGGGAACAAAGTGCTGTGGCTGATTAGTATTCTCCTTGCCATCAGACACAAACAACTTTCACAGTAGAGTAGGCCTCTGAGTGATCATGACATTTATCTTCTACCCTCTGACAATTCAGTCTTACCTGATTGCTAACCACCCACAAGATTCTATTGGCATTATCTCACATTACATTGATTAATAATGTTGTCTGCATAATGTTAAGATGATCAAATTCTCAGTGAAGCAGGATAGTACCTTAAGGATAGAAAATGGGATCATTAACACTGTTTGGAAGATGAATAGTGAGCATATACTGCTATCACTCCTAGCCAAAGGAAGCCCCTTTATGTCATCCAAACTGGTAGAAATAGAAACTAATGGATCCATAACCAAAGTGCTAGAGGTTATGTTGATATATTTCAAGAAAGTAAAAAATCATTTCCAGTACAGAAGCAATTGTAAATAAGGCTACCCTTTGTTAAATTTGTATTAGTCTACTTCATTTGGACTTTAATTCATCTCTGGGCTTTTTTGTTGTTTTTGTTTTTGAGAAACTGGCTGTTGTATTGAAAATGATATGATCTAAAATTCCTAGTGAATTACAATACTGCTTTACTTCTACATTAATGAGATAGTACAGCAGTAGTTTAAAAATATTCCAGGTGCCGGAGCGATAGCCCAGAGGGTAGGGCATTTGCCTTGCACACGGCCAGCCTGTGCCAGCCCGGGTTCGATCCCCGGCATCCCATATGGTACCCCGAGCACTGCCAGGAGTGATTCCTGAGTACAGAGCCAGGAGTAACCCCTGAGCATCGCCGGGTGTGACCCAAAAAAGCAAAAAAAAAAAATTCCACTGATGTTATGAGTCATATTAGAGCTAGAGAATTTATATGAGTATGTTGACTATTAATATATATGTTCAATTATATGCTTTGAGACTAAGGAATTAAGCAATCAATCCAAGAGAATTTTGGAGCACTAGGATATGGAGTTGACCCAAAATTCTTACACACTGGTTTCCATAGTCCATATCACAAATCAGATAGCAAACAATGGAATTTCAAGGCATCTGTTATAGGATCTTAAAAAGTTTGATTACTCTTCCCTAATATAATATCCCAGATTTCTCTGTGGTATTTTAAAGGATTGCTTGTTACATGTTCTTCCAGCAGTCTTTTCTCAAAGGAATCTAGCATACTTCTTATCAGTTTAATTTTGTTACACAACATTTGTATGTTAGATTTAAAACTTTGACCATATTAGGTCATTCTAGAGGTAATTATTCAAGACAATGTCTTTTTTTGGGGGTTCTATTCTAAAGGCTGATATCCTGAATGGGAGAGAAAATTTGGACATAGGTGAGTACAGAAAGAAGATTAGGAAAAGAAATAAAGTGAAGACAACAATTTATATGTGAATGAGAAAGCCACCGGTAAATTAATCATGATCTCAGAAGTAATTTTTTTGGTGTTTTGTTATAGAAGATTTAGCTATTAAATATATTTTTAATAAGAACTTTATATATCTGGACAAACAGCTTTGAAACTTGGATGACTATCATTTTGCAACATGGTAATGCTTCTGGTTTGCAGAACTTAATTGTACTGGTTTTAGCTCCAAGAGATACTTATTATCATACTTGTCTCTATATCTATATAACTGCTTAAGCATCAGAATCTATAAAACAACTACCTTTGTCATCAGTCTCTGTGGATTAAAATCAACTATTATGGATGTTTAAGAGCTAAATCTGATCTCAGCTATCCCAGAATTCCTATAATTTCTATTGGAAATAGTGAATCCAATAGAATGAATGTATCCCAATTAATCCCTGCCTCCAGAGGTTTCATTGATTCAATGGCGCCATCGTCTTTCTCACTAACACATTTTTAATTTTCCTTGTGAAGAGATGTACAGGCCACATAGGCAACAGATTTTCCATCTTATTATCATAAATTAATTTAAACATCTAATTTCCCAGATAGGGGATATAGGTCAGGGGTAAGTTGCTTCCATTACATGGGCAAAGACCTGGGTTTAATCAATAGAACTACATTAAAGAATAAATAACTTAAATACATTTTTAACTATTTAACCAAAATTTTCTGATTCCTTTCTCAGCATGATTCCACGGATATATTATGAGCTCTCATTTAAGATAGACCTATCCTGGTTCCAGGCTTCAAAAGGGCATTCTTATAGCTACTGGAACCGAATCTGGCATCCTTACTATAACACTGACCACCAGTCAGAGACTAATAAAGCAAAAATTGTTCCCGATTTACCCTTTATTTTGCTTGTACTCTAACTACTCTCAAGATCACCTTCTTTCACAGACATCCCTTTGGTTTCTGGAATATAATAACAGTTTCTGCAATTGCTGTAGTATATAAAACTTTCCCACATTCTTTCCTGGGCTATATTTAGACCTGATCTTGATTTCTGGTCTGAAAGTAAGGAAGAAAAATCAATATACTCTGTCAAAAGGACAAACAAGATATGGACAAGTATCTGCTTGAGAGATAGTACAGAAATTTGGGAGCGGAATCTGAAGAAAACCATGTTTATGAAGAATGAACTAGTTCCAGAGGCCCCATTCACTCTCAATGGAACAAAGATCTCTGAATGCAGCAGTTATGTGTACCTAGGTCGAGAAATCAACATGATGAACGACCTAAAACCTGAGCTGCTCAGGAGGAAGAGAGTGGCATGGAATGCCTTCAAAGGCATCGAAGAAATACCTAAAAAGCACAAAGAACCTCCGGCACCAGGCACATCTCTTTGACTCCACCGTTCTCCCTGCATTAACATACGCCTGAGACCTGGGCCCTAGGAAAGCAGGATGAGAATGCTATTTGGGGGTCCCAGAGAGGAATCGAAAGAGCTATGCTTGGAATATCACGCCTCACTCAAGTGAGAGAAGGAATCGGAGTTCTGACCTCCTTCGGTATTCCAAAATCAGGGATGCTGTCTCGTTTGCCAAGGCATCGAAAATCAGATGGGCTGGACATGTAATGTGATTTGGAGGGAACCGCTGGACTAGAGCCATTACCAACTGGATCCCATGGGATGCCAAAGGATCACATAGCCGCCCACCTACAAGATGGTCAGACTTTCTTGTCAAGACCCTGAAGGAATGGTTTGAGGCTCTTCATATTCCTGAATCAACCAGATGCCATTGGGCTACATTGGCACGTGATTAGGGTCCAATGGAAATATTACTGGCGCCCGCCTAGAGCAAATCGATGAATAACGGGATTCAAGTGATCAAGTGATCAAGTGGGAACTGAATGCCTATCTTCCCACTGTCAAGGGCAAAAGTTGTCTCTTTATACCTGGGGTGTCAAGACTCTAGATCTTATCCTAGAAGTTTTTTTAGTGATTATACAACCACAAATACCATCATTGACAGAGCTTTCAAACCCATTCTAAATATTTGTTTTGTGGAGTCAAATCAATTATCAACTGTCTTAGCATAGGTAGCTCAGGAAGCAGAGCCCGAGGGAAAGGATAAAGTACAGAGAATAAGAGTTGAAGATGAGAAAGGAAGCCAGGTAGAACAGGGAAGTTGACATCAGGTTGTGTTCATTAAGTTTGCAATCGTTATGAGAAATTGCAGGTTTCTTAGCTACAATTTATGAAGTGTTTTATATAGAAGTCTTAGAGGAAGTATTTATCCTCTGGCTTTATCTTGCATTGACTAAGAATGGTATCAGAGCATTCACTCTCCCACACTTTCAGATAGGTCATGCTTAAATTCTGAGCAGGTAGCTGTAAACATCCCACACTTTGACATTAGAAAAATCCTGAAGCAAGAGATTTGAAGCAGTGACCTAAAGTTTCACCTATGGCAAACTTATCAAAGCTAGTAAAAATGGTTTACTCGACTAGCTGCTAGAATGAGAGTCAGGACCAGGAACATTTAAAGGGGAAACACAGAAAATACCTTATTTGCATCATAGGCTAACAATTGTGTTTTTTAACAATTGTTACAAATCAATGTTTTATTTCTCCTAAGTATATTTTTTTGTGTGAGAGAAAGTCTCATGTAAGTGGACATATGCCTATAATGAAGATTTATATGTATTATAAATTGTGAAAATTTAATCACTTGATCACCTGACATCCCATTATTTGTCCATTTGCTCGAGTGGGTGGGCACCAGTAAAGTTACCATTTGACCCTATCACATGCCAGTGTAGCCCAATGGCATCTGGTTGCTTCAGGAATATAAAGAGTCTCAAATTGTTTGTTCAGGGTATTGACGAAGAAGTCTGACCATCTTGTAGGTGGGCGGCCATTTGATCTTTTGATGTCCAGTGGGATCCAGTCAGTAACGGCTCTAGTCCAGCGGTCATCTCCATATTGCATTACATGTCCAGCCTGTCTGATTTTTGATGCAAACGAAACAGCATCCCTGACTCTGGATCATTGAAGGAGGTCGGAACTCTGGATTCCTTCTCTCACTTGAGTGAGGCATGATATTCCAAGCATAGCTCCTTCAATTCCTCTCTGGGAGACCCGAATAGCATTCTCATCCTGCTTTCATAGGACCCAGGTCTCTGAGGCGTATGTTAATGCATGGAGAACTGTGGAGTTGAAGAGATGTGCCCGGAGCCGGAGGTTCTTTGTCCTTTTAGCTATTTTTTGATGCTCTTGAAGGCATTCCATGCTGCTTCATCCTGCCCAGCTCAGGTTATAGGTCGTTCGTCATGTTGAGTTCTTGACCTAGGTACACATAACTTCTGCATTCAGAGATGTTTTTTCTGTTGAAAGTGAATGGGGCCTCTGGAACTAGTTCATTTTTTCATGAACATTGTTTTGTTGAGATTCAGCTGTAGACCTGTATTTCCACAGTCTTGGTCAAAGTCAGCCAGCATTTGTGCTGCTTGGCTAATGTTTGGTGTTAGTAGAACAATGTCATCAGCGAAGCGGAGGTGGTGTAGTTGCCGACTGTCATCTATCTTAACTCCCATTCCTTCCCATTCTATTTGTTGCATGACGTTCTCGAGGGTGGCACTAAGAAGTCTTGGTGAAATGGTATCACCCCGCAAACCCCTCTTTTGACATAAATGATTACTTCCTTGTAGAATGGTGAGATCCTGGTGGTGAATTTGTAATCCAAGCTCAGAAAGGATCTTGATGTATTGGGTTTGAATGCCCTGTTTGGCTAGGGCTTCAATGACTGCTTTGGTCTCTACAGAATCAAAGACTTTCTTTAAATCAATGAACATGAGACAAAGTGGCATCTTGTACTTCCTACAAACCTCAATGAGCTTGGTTACCATGAGGATATGGTCAATTGTGCTGAATCATTTTTGGAAGCTAGCTTGCTCGCATGGTTATCCTTCATTAGAATGTTCTGCCAACCTGTTCAGGATGACAGAACATTAGAATGTTCTGCCAACCTGTTCAGGATGACTTGAGTGAACATCTTGTAAATGATGGACAACAGGCAGATGGGGCGATAGTTGCCGATGTCGTGAATGTCTCCCTTCTTAAACAATAGAACTGTCCTGCTGGTTTTCCATTGGGAGGGCACCTTGCATTCAGACAGGTAGAGTGTGAAGAGCCAAGCCAGTGTATTGGTGTGTACTGATGGCAGATTCTTCAGCTGTTCTGGTCTGACTTTGTATGGGCCTGCTGCTTGCTTCTTTTTTTTTTTTTTTTTTTTAACAGTCCTGCCTCCCCCCCGCACAACACCGTGCGGGCCTAGAGGGCAGGCCCCCCCCCGCCCACCCCCCCCTGTTTGCTTCTTTATGGACGAAATGGCATGTTGGATTTCAGAATTGCAAATGCTGGGAACGACATATCCATCTTGTGGAATTTGGTACATTGGCAGATGTACGTGGCTATCAAAGAGATCCGTGTAGAAGTCATGGACAATCTTCTCCATTGCCTTTCTGGAAGATGTGATCAATCCATTAGGACTTCGGAGGACAGTCATCTTGGTCTTATAGTTTGACGAAGGACAGGCGGGCACTGCATTGCTTTTCCCGGCTTCTGCCGCATCTTCCATTATTTCTGCTCTTCTGTCTTTGAGGTTTTCCTTTATCGCTTCTATGCACTGTTTGCAAGCTTTGACGTTAGCATTTGGTTGCCTGAAAATTTAATAAAAAGATTAAATTGTGAGGTTTCACTTTTTTGCAAACTGTACATTAGTTTTCCAGTCTATTGGAGGAATTTTTGTCATTTTTTTCTTTCCAATAACCATAGCTGTATTTGCAGTAATCAAAATATTTATTAATTATTTTTGTAAAAACCAAATATGCTGCTGCCACTGATGGAATATATTGCTATTTGGCATATGCATATTTATTTGGCATATACATATTTATTTAAATATTTGCAAAAATCATAGCAACTATATGAAAAATGAAGCAACTTTTCAGGATTTCACCAACTTCTCTTAGAAACTGTTATAATTGCAGTTAAGACATGATGAAGTGAGCTCTTTTGCCTCTCATGTTTTAGAACATTTTTAATGATTAACTGTCAAATTGGAAATGCTCAGTGACCACTGGAAATGCTTAGTGACCAAAGACAATGATAAATAATATACTTTATTATTGTTGTTGTTAATGAGTGTAGTGCATTATATAGACACAATAAATGAATGCTCAACAAAGCATATTATCTTCATTCCCATAGCTTTGCTAGTTTTATTTTGGGGGGCTTTCTGGGTCACACCCAGCAATGCTCAGGGTTGCTCCTGGCACTGCGCTCAGGAATCACTCCTGACACTGCATGGGGGCCATATGGCATGCCAGGGATCAAACCCAGGTTGGCTGCATGCAAGGCAATAGCCCTACCCTCTGGACTATGGCTTTGGCCTCTGCTAGCTAGTTTTCTGTACCTTAAAAATAATCTCTCATCAGAATTCCATTTTAACATAATACAATGTGGAAACTAAACCTGAAGCTTGAAACACCTGGGTCTGCCCCATATTAAACAAAATGAACTTGTATAAATGCAATGCATTGTTTTTCAGGTATTTCATTATCCTTTCTTTTCCTACATTATTTCACTGCTAAATAATCTTTGGTTGATTTCTTTTTTTCCCAAATTCTTTTTCTATGTTAAAAGTTCCCTGTTTAGTTTATATAATTATATATCAATTGATTTCATCTTTTAAAGTTATTTAAATTTGGCTTTTTGATTCTTATCTTTCAAAACATTTTTTCAGAAAAAGTTTCATTTTTCTTATAATTTACATCTTTGACATATAAGATTATTTTAAGGTTATATATGAGATATATTATTTACATTCTGTTTAGGACTTTCATAGAAGCATAATTATGGTGAAATACTTAATAACATATTTTAAAAAGCACAACTTGATGATTTGCCAAGAGTATTGGCAATGAAGCCATCACCATAATGATGACAATGGACATTCATAATTTCTGATAGTTTTTTGTACTACTTTTTAATCCCTTCCTCCAATCTAACAAGACCTTCTCCAATCTACTTGGTTTCACTTTACATAATTTTGAATTTCTTAGAATTTTATGTAAATAAAACCTATATTATGAAATTTTGTTTTCTTTTCCATTCAGCATAATTAGTTTGAGTACTTAACGACCTATGTGGTACCTTTGTGGGAGTATGTACTGTTTATTTTTCGTTGATTGGTAATGTTTAGTTTTATGGCTGTCACAACTGTATATTCATTCTACAGTCAGTGGTGGTCATATGGATTGTGAAAAGGAAGCCTCAGTTTATTCTCAGCAGCTGCTGTGAGCAGTCCTGTTTTGGGCCGGCTCATCAAACATTTTTACCTGCTGTAAATTCCTGGGCTTTCTCTGATGAACAGGGACTTAACAATTGTCCATCATAAAATTCTGCTCTGATATTAGCCTTACAGGGAAGCTAAAATAATGGGAAATACATAAAACAAATGACCAGACAAAGATCTGTTAAATCCTTGCATCCTCTGTAACATTTGTAAGAGCCCAATTTCCATTTAAAAGGATCTTCAGGAAAACCCTTATTTTTAACTTTTTCGCATTCCTGTAGCACAAAGACTAAAATAATCCCACAAAGAGGGCATAGTTAAATTAGTCCTATACTAAGTTTCTGCCAGCTGAAAAGCCATCTTTTCTTCTTTCCAATAAACCTTTCTGATGTCACCTTTTGGAACCAGGGATGAAGACTTGATAAGACCCATTAACCAACAATATACCCTGAGGAAGCTGGATCCACCTTCTCAGCCCAATCCTTAATCTGGTTACATTCTAGGACAAAAGTTTCAGAAGGAACAGAGGTCAAGAAAAGGAGATTTTCAAAACGACCACTCCCAAAATCTACTCCCCTTGGCAAGGGCCCTAGCAATGGACTTAGACCTAGGTTGAAGTCCCATATGGGAGCAGCTTGGGAGAAAATCTATAAAAGGATGGGGCACACATGCTGCCTGAGCCCATGGGCTGCTTGAGCCCATGTGGGCGAGCTCATGTGGTGCTTGAGCACATGTGTCGCCCGCATCTCCCCTCTTGAGATGTGTTCTGCTCTCTCTCTCTCTCTCTCTCTCTCTCTCTCTCTCTCTCTCTCTCCTTCTTCCTTCCTGCTTACCCTTCCTAATACCTCCATAATAAAATCTGCTCTACTTCACTTCACATCTACTGAAAATTCTTATTTCTGTGAGAAAGACAAGAACCCTGAGGAAACCTTGGGTATGCCTAGGACTGATTGGCCTCTTATCAGTCCTTAGCCTTCCCAGTGGGTTCCTGGGAAGCAGAAGTGGCTGGGGAGAAAGTGACCATTTCCTTCCCCTTTCTGCATCACATAAGCCACACCTGTGGGGCCCACCTACATCATTTCTACTTTGCTACTCTGAGTCCAAGTATTTTTTATTATTCAATATTTTCATTCTTGAAAACATTGAAGAACCTGGGAATCTTGACCCACCACCCTTCTGCCTCACCTGTATCAATTGGTTTTAGTTTTTGCTAAAATAAAGTTGTTATTCATATTTTCAACAATTATATGCATGACAGATACTTTCATTTTTCTGGATACAATATACAGTTGAACAGCTAGACTATATAGTGGGTATATATATATAACTTATTGTTGATGATGTTAAGCATTTTTCTTTATTTAATAATCTATGTTTTGATGGAAGGGGAACGAAAAGAAGAGTGGTGCCACACAATTTAGAAAATGCAATTGGTTACTTTAAATCTTACCTTCACAGCATGTAGCCAGGAGAAGGGGGGATAACTAAGGGAGGGTTAGTAAGAGGTAAAAGATGAACAATTGATAGTTAACTTCTTTCTGATGTTCTACATTCACTCCCCAGATAAAAAGACAGAAGAAAACAGCAGCTCTCACTTTTGTAAAAAGAAAAAAAGAAGCAAAAGACCAGCTGTAGGACCCACGAGGCCAGCAGAGGTCTTCAAACCTGGGCATTCTGGGCTGGACAGTATGGGACTGAAGTCCAGAACTTCCCACACTGGATATCATGGACGAGGCAATGTGAGATTAAATTAACAAGGGATCTGTCTACCAGAATTCAACTATAGAAAAAATCTGCCTGTTAATCCTGTGATTTTCACAGAACTCAATCCACATTCTTATTAACAATGTATGAATGATCCTTTTCAACTAGCTGTCCTCTTGTTGGACAAAAGAACAGAAACAATAGCACTTGTTTCTGTTCTTTTGATATAGACCACTCTCAAAGTGTAAGGTGATACCTCATTGTCATTTTAATTTGCATATAAATGATGCTGAGCCTTTTTATTCTCCTCTTCCTGTTGGCCATCTTTTTATCTTCAATTCAGTTCTTTGCCTGATTTTAAATGGATTTTGTAATTTTTGTTGAGCTTTGTGATCATATAATCATAGAGGTTTGGCACTTTCTCTTGTATTTTGGTCAAATTTCTACCATCCAGTTTAATGTCTTTTGTCTTAATGACAACTTCTGTCCTGTGTAGAAGATTTTTAATTTAAGTAATTACATTTCTTAATTTTGCCTTGATTTTTATTGTAACTGTATTCAAATTTCTAGACACATCACTAAAGCTAATACCATAGTTTTTTTTTTGGTATTTTAAATTTGTTTTTGTGATTTTTTTTTTATCTAATTCATTTGAGGTTAAATTCTGTGAATGGTGTCAGATGATGTTCCCATTTTCTTCATTTGTACCTTACTATCCAGTTTTTCAAGTACTATTTATTGAGAATACTTTCAAATCCATTTGATGGTCTCTTATCTCCCTTGCTAAAATTACTGGAAAGTATATGCGAGAATTTGTTTATGAACTTCTAATTTCATTCCACTGGTTGACCTGCTTTCACTCCAATGCCATACTGTCTTGATTACTATGGTTTAACAATGTAGTTAAAGCCAGGAAACAAGTAGTTCCTTTCTTCTTTAGTTATCAGGATTATTTTGGCCAATTGGGGTCTTTTTGGTTGTATAGAATTTTTATAAAGCTTAAACATAACTTTTAAAAAAATGCCTAATTTATTCTGCAAACATATTTATCATCAGTACCTTATTAGCGATCTCTTTGCTTCACATTCTCATTAGCAGTGGGGATAGTGCATAACAAAGAGTCACTGAGAGATATCAAAGTTAATTTCAAAATACATATATTTATTAACTAGGGAATTAGCTTAACGTGTTGGCACAATGCTGAGTTGCTGCAGCCCAGTGTTCATTTCTACTGATTCCTTGTGACCCTAGTAGCTGTTTCCTGGCAGCACTGTCTGCACTGTTCAAAAAGCACTCTATCACCAGAGTGAACATTGAACCAGCTGGCTCACAAAGGTGAGCCATGGATTGCATGGAGTGACTCTCAGAACATCTGAACACTTCTTGGCATTTCCACTTTCCACCCACCAAAATTTTGTATGTTATCTTTTGTGCCCTCCTTAAGGTAATCGTCCTACGGTTTGTTAGGCATTTGCTGGCCCACGCCAGCAATTTCTATCTTCATTGTCTAGCACCAACCCACAAAAAATGTTGATCACATGAATTGGAGGGTTCTATAAAAGATCACACCTTCTAAAGATATATCTGATTTTAGCAGTAACCGAAAGATTGGCTGGAACCCACACGGGACCGGCTAGAAGGAGCACGGGGAGACATCTGTCATCATGCCCAAGACTATTCTGGAACTCAGTTCAAGTAACGTTACTGAATCTCTCGGTTCCCGAATACCACATTCGCGGTCTACCGTTGTTGTCCCCAACCGACAGGATCACCACCGTCTCCTTCGTGCAAATTCTACTTCCCGCAGGGGGAAAAGCTGGTTAAACCCGGGACCACCAACTAACTCTTGCACCATCGAACTGGAAGATACCAGATGACATCGATGAAAAACAACCGCTGTAAGCACCCCAGATTTGCGGAACCGAGACGGGCTTGTCTTCAAATCTTAGCTCAAGCGCCTAGACCAAATGCTAACGCCAGCTTTACCGGCGAACAGACCCACAACAGAAATACTGAGAACCAAATATACTCCCCCTTCTCCCAAATAAGACAGATGACTCCCCCGACGCCCTATCTATCACCGTTCGGACTTCTACTCAAATCTCTTTGAAGCCACATCCACCTGCCCACTCCAAATCCCAGTATCTCCCAACTCTCCTGAACCGACAGCCATCTCGTCGTAAAACCACCCCAGACATCACCCGACACCTAGATCTCCGTACAAACCTACTCCTCACACGCTACCTCTCCGATCAGGTGCCCCCCCCAAGGAACCCCGTCTCTGTCAACCCAACACGCCCCACCTTTCTTCATCAACTTTGAGTCATCCACATACAACACTAGAAACCAATCACCATACCACACTACCAAGCCTTGGTTTGTAGGAGTACAGATGCCCTCTGTCTCACGCATTGTTTACAAGCCTTTGATTCTTGGAACTGAAGCGCCATCGCCCCTATCCAGGGTGTCAAACCCAACGATCCTGTGACTGTCAGATCACCCCGGATCTCCCATTCACAAAGTGATCATTGATGTCAAGGGGTCGCGGGTGATACCATCTCACCAAACTCTTAGTGCCACCCGAGAACATCATAACAATAGATGGGGAATGGGGGAAGATAATGGTCGCACACACCACCGCCCATGACATCGTCTATAACACCAAACTTCAGCGAATTTGACTTGACCGGTGTAGGTAGGTCTAACATCTGAAAACTAGTCTGACTTTCCAGGCCCCATTCACTCTCAATGGAACAAACACCTGACATTGTACCTATCAGTCAACATAACGACCTAAAACCTGACCCAGGAGGAAGACGGTGGGCCTGCATCGGAATAGCTAAGGAAACCCCCGGCCCGGGCACATCTCTTGACTCCACCGTTCTCCGCATTAACATACGCCTCAGAGCCTGGCCCTACGAACAGATAAGAAGCTATTCGGGTCTCCCAGAGAGGCACAAGCTATGCTTGGATATCACGTCCACTCATGGAAGAACGGAGTCTGACCTCCGTCGCTATTCCAGAATCAGGACGCTGTCTCGTTTCCAAGGCCGAAAACAGATGGGCTGGACATGTAGCGATTTGGAGACAACCGCTGACTAGAGCCGTTACCGACTGGATCCCACGGGATGTCAAAGATCACGTGGCTGCCCACCACAAGATGGTCAGACTTCCTGTTAAGACCCTGAAGGAACGGTTTGTGGCTCTTCTATTCCGAATCAACCAGATGCCATTGGGCTACATTGGCACGGATAGGTCCAATGGAAATGTTACTGGTGCCCGCTCGGCAAATGAGAATAACGGGATTCAAGTGATCAAGTGATCAAGTGATCTTATTTTGAAAAAAGAAAGATTGAGAACAGGATCTTAACAGTAATTAAAGAGTTTGAGAAGAGGCTATTACCCTCAATAATCTGGGTTTCATAAGCCTTGCGTGTCATAACAAATAACCTTACAAGAGAGAGATCAAGGAGTTTTTCAGAATACATGGAGAGGAAAAAGGAAATGTGCAAGTAAAGTGAGAACTAGGAGTGATGCTGCTGAGGCCAAAAATTGTTGGCAACCACCAGAAACAAGAAAAAGGGAATACAAAAGTCCCGTACAGATTCTGTATGTAGTGCAATCCTGTCCAAACTTGCGTTTTGTGATCAGTCCTCCAGAATATACGGTTGTTTCAAATTGCTGTTTTTGACAAGTTTTCATAACATTCCCAAATAACAAACATAGTGACATTTTAGCACTCAGAAACATTGGGAGCTTAATCAGTTAAATACTTCCCCTCCATACTTTTATTTAACCATAAAATAAACGTACAGGAAAAATTCGGGAGTCCATTGGCAAATCCACGTCAGTCGCACTGACCATGTGTCCTCAACTGTCTGCATATTCTGCAATGTGCTTGATCTCCTGCTACCTTGTTCTCCCAGATGTGGTTTGCAATGGTATATGTTAGGCAGTATCTCAGCTTCTATTTTTACATACAAGTTATTTATTATTTTATGAACTTTGTGAGACCACATTTTTCTTATTTTCAAATAAATGAGACCACCTTGCTCTTATTTTCAAATAAATGAATCAATGTTTATTTTAACTAATCAATTAAAAATTATTTATAGCAACAAGGTAGGTATTGATTCGGGTACAATATTAAAATTGTTTTGCAGTTTTCGAAAAGAGAAAGAGTAGTTTCCCAACTACTCAAGTCTGTGATTCCTAGATACTCTCTGTAATATTTCTCAGAAGCAAATTGAATAGAAACAAATTTCTAATCTTGTAACTGTATTATCTTCTAAACCTGCAACAAAGTCAACATCAAGGTTCCCCTTGGACTAATGCTTTGGGGGTCAAGATAAATGGATCTGACATTCATGTTTTATTATTTAATATTCTTTTCTACTCAAATATATGCTTTATTTTCAGACAAATTCTCTCTGCTCTCAAAGTACCTGTTGCTATTATTTATCTTTATAAGAGCTTTTATATTAGATTCATAGATGCCACATTTTGTTCTATAGTCAAACAAGGTTAGTGAAGTTTAATATGCCTATGGGACACAATGAACTTTACAATAATTAATCGAAAAAGTTCTGATTTACAGAAGCCATTTAAAATTATTTTATATATTCAATAAATGTTCATAGACCAAATACTCTGGGATGCACATTCAACTTACTACAATATCTACAAAGAATAATAGACTTGCTGTTCTCTTTAGTGGGTGAGTTTCTTTTAAGCTTTGTTTGAACAAAGCCGTGTATACAATCTATTCTCTAGGAAGAGATCCGTAAAAAAAATACTGCAATTCTTAGTAAAAAATTACTTTTTGTTTAATTATTGTTATACTAGTTGGTTACAGATTTGTATAGAAATAGCCTCAGGATTTTTTCTCTCTCATGTAAGTTGGAACTCATAGAAAGTTAATTATAATTTTCTTTGGCCTTTATCCTTTTATGTAAGTGGAATACACTTGAGCAATAAAAGGGAATTAAATAGTCATCCATGAGATTAAACCATGTCAATATGGGATAGTGGCTCCAAAAAAATTAAATTTTCTCATATTTATAATTTTCTGTGATAGTAGTTGCATAGACTTTGTTACTCATGAAGAAAAATTCAGTGGCTCTAATATTTGGAATGATTAAAGTCATCTAAACATTGTCAATATCTTGTTGAACAAATAAAAGAAAAATGGGCACTCGAGTGCCGAGGGCCAGCATCTATATCTAAGTTATCAAAAAGTATCTCAAAATACAACACTTTGTAATGTCACCACTCTAGAGTGTCATGGTTTTGTATTTTAAAAGCAAAAAATGGGGCTGGAGTGATAGTTCAGCGGGTAGGTTGTTTGCCTTGCACGTGGCCGGCTCATGCTGGCCAGGGTTCAATCCCGGTATCCTATATGGTCCCCTTTAGCACTGCCAGGGAGTAATTCCTGAGTGCAGAGCCAGGAGTAAGCCCTGAGCATTGCCAGGTGTGACCCAAAAAGCAAAATAAATAAATAAATAATAAAAGCAATTTTTTTTTTTTTTTTTTCGGGATGGGGTGGGTGAGAAATTGGCACCATTAGTCTTGACACCATTAGTCTCCCCTTGAGTGTGGCTGAATGGTCAAGTTCACGCCTTGCATGCATCAGATCTGCTTTCCATCCTGGCACCACAGTCATAAAACAGCCAAAACACCAGAAGAGGATTTAAACAATCCTCTGCATGCAGTCCCCATAGGCCCCATCCCCTCAAACCCCCACCCCTGGGTGCTCAAGAATCACCTTCTGAATTCCTTATTTTGTTTTTTTTTTTTTTTTTTTTTTTTTTTTTTTTTGCTATACAACATAAAATGCTTTTATTTGAGATTTATTATTCCAATTTAGTCTTATAAGCATGGACGATTGGGCAAACATAGTATTATTTGGAGACAACACATACATTACAAAAGGAATTTTGAGAATGAAATTTCACGATGGTAAAACATATCCAATCTTTCTGAATATAATAAAATCACTGAATGAAAACAGAGGCACAGTTTGCTTCAGAACATCTCAGAGACCATTTCTTTTTTTTTTCTTTCTTTTTTTTTTTTTTGAACTATGACGTTTATTTATAAAGAAATATCAGAATCAGAGCAGTAACATGTTAGAAACATACAATTTCCCCACACTCCGCCCACCCACCCCAATACACACACATCATGGAGCAATAATCAAAGTAATAACACAGGAGAAAACCAAGACTTTCTTGCTTAACATTTTTGTTGTTAATTAAGTTATAACTTAAAAAATCCACAAATAGAGTGAAAATATTATTTAAGACACAAAGTTTACAGGTAGTAAGTTTGCCAGCTATCTTGAAATGAATACTTAGGCTGAGAAGGAAAAAAAAGAGACAGAGTTTATGCTGCTGATTTACTTTTTATATTAATACAGGTAATTATATCCCATCACACTGGAAACATAAAATACCTTGTTACCAAATAAAAAGTTGAACTTGAAAAAAAGATAACGACTGTGAGCAATGTGTTTTCACATTGTCAGTTGTCTGAGATCATAAGACAAATAGACTGGTGAAGGCTTGGAAAGGATAATACACACAGGCACAATGCCAGATGAGAATTCTCTGATTACTAGCAATTTTTGGGCACTGGGATCTGAAGACTCGCTTTTATGAATAGGTTTACTTGATGAAAAGTTATTTTACATGATTACTTTAATTCAAAAGCAAAGTTATGAAATGCTAGAAACTAATTTTTTATAATTACAAGCAAATATAGACTTCTACCATGTTCAACGGCATTATGAACAAACATCACACACTGTTATATGTAAATTAAAACTTAGATATGTAATAATCACTTAAATTGCACCTCAAATATACTTCTATTTATTTTTTTTTTGTGGGGGCCTACACCTGGTGATGTTGAGGGCTTACTCTTTGAAATCTATGCTCATGGATCATTCCTGAAATTATTTGGAGGACTCTACGTGGAGCCTAGGATTAAACCTAGGTTGGCCATGTGCAAAGCAAGTGCCTTTCCTACGTACTATTTCTCAAGACCTTAAAATAAATTAATTCACACTGATCTGAAAATATATTAACTATAGAAATGATTTTAAGAAAATAAAATAGATTCAAAAATACTTGGGGAAAATAAATGATCATAAACTCTCACAACCCCATATTTTTAAAATTGGTGATTGCAAAAACTTAACTCCTAACAGGTAATCTTCAATAAATCAATATTTAACTAAACTTATTTTGAATAGAGTAAATATATTACGGCTAATGGGACAGGAATCTGTTTATATAATTTATATAATATTCAATATCATTAATAATAATCCAATTTCATTAATTCTAGGACCATAAGCTGACTAATATTTCCTGAATTTTTTAACACTAAGTGAAAATGGATAAAAAAAAAATTTTATTAAAGAACAAGTATTGGTCAGATACCAGTATGGCTACCCCAGCCTTTTGGATGGGTTGTTTGAGTGAAGGATTGTTTTCCAGCCTTTTATTTTGAGCCTGTCTTTGCTCCGATTGTTCAGGTGTGTTTCTTGAAGGCAGCAGAATGTCGGATTCAATTTTGTGATCCATTTTGCCACTCTGTGTCTCTTAACTGGTGCATTTAGACCGTTGACATTGAGAGAGATATTATTGTCATGGGATTTTGTGCCATCTCTCTGTATAGGTTGGTTGTTCTTTTGGGTTATGTTTCGTCTTATAGTAGATCATTCAGTCCTTCTTTTTAAGGTTGGTTTTGATTTTACAAAGTTCCTAAGCTGTTGTTTATCCAAGAAGTTGTATATCTGTCCTTCAAATCTGAGTGAGAGTTTAGCTGGATAAAGAATTCTTGCTGAGGCGTTCATTTCATTAAGTTTTTTTACTATATCCCACCACTGCCTTCGGGCTTGGAGGGTGTCTTCTGAGAAGTCTGCTGAAAGTCGAATGGATGCTCCCTTTGTACACAATTTCCTTCTTTTGATCTTGCTGCCCTGAAGAATTCTGTCTCTGTCTATGGCATCCATTACTTTGACTAGGATGTGTCTTGGGGTCTTTCTATTGGGGTCTCTTCTTGCTGGTATGCGTCGGGCTTCTTGGATCTGGATGCCTTCATCCTTTTAACTCGGGAACTTTTCAGCCAGGATGTTTTTAACTGTTTTTAATTTCCTTGGGGTTACTTTCCTGTCCCTCTGGGACTCCGATAATTCTTATGTTGTTCCGCCTGGCTTCATCCCATTGTTCTCTGTTCCGTTGCTGATCCATTTTCCGATCTTTTCCATCTTATGTAGTTCTCTGAGTGCTTTCTGCAGCTCATCTTCAGTCTCACTGATTCTCTCTTCCGCTGCTGTCATCCTACTGTTGAGAGCCCCGATTGTGTTTTTCATTTCATCTACTGAGTTTTTAAGTGATGATATTTCTCTTTGCATGGTTCTCATTTCTGCTCTCATTTCCTCCCGTAGTTTATTGACTGCCCTTTTCGACTGCTTCGTTTATGTTCTCCCTGTATTTTATTGGACATCTGCTCCAATTTTTTTCGTTGAGCTCCTTAAACATCCTACCAATTTCCTCTCTAATTTCATTGTCAGAGTGATCATGCATATCTGTATTCTTTTTTTTGATTCTTCACGGTCAATTCCTTCATCTGTTCTTCGAGCTGGGGATCTGCGTTGTTTTCCCATGGTGTTGAGGTGTTCAGGGATAGATTCCTCTAGTGTACTGTTTCTTTTTTCTTGAGGGTATTACCTACCCTTGGTGTTGAATTTCCTAGTTTTAGTAATAATAAGCGGCCGCGTAGCGTCCGCCCGCCCGCCAGCCGGCGCACCCCAGAGACTCTACCTGAGTTGCAGGCAGGCGGGGTGAGAGTTCAAAATGACGGTTTACTTCCGGTTCCGCTCGGACTTCTGGGGGTTGTAGTTCCCACCTTCTGCCGAGACCTGGGGCTCTACCACAGCCCCAGGTGCCCCGCCCGGCCAGCCGCGCACCCCAGAGACTCTACCTGAGTTGCAGGCAGGCCGGGGTGAGAGTTCAAAATGACGGTTTACTTCGGTTCCTCTCGGACTTCTGGGGGTTGTAGTTCCACCTTCTGCCGAGACCCTGGGGCTCTACCACAGCCCCAGGTGCCGCGCCGCCAGCCGCGCACCCCAGAGACTCTACCTGAGTTGCAGGCAGGCCGGGGTGAGAGTTCAAAATGACGGTTTACTTCCGGTTCCGCTGGACTTCTGGGGGTTGTAGTTCCACCTTCTGCCGAGACCTGGGGCTCTACCACAGCCCCAGGTGCCCGCCCCGGCCAGCCGCGCACCCCAGAGACTCTACCTGAGTTGCAGGCGGCCGGGGGGAGAGTTCAAAAATGACCTGAATTCCTTATTTTGAACTCAATCCAATCGCACCTTCTTTAACCCTATTCTTTTGTCTCTCTTCTCCACTACCTTGTCACTTCCTAGAGGCACCAACCAATTCTTGCTCCTTTCTGTTACCCTGTTGCCAGGAAGAAAGGCTGTTCCTGGGCTCACAAAATATTATCTCAATATCAGGAGAGCCTTTCTGAGAACATTTGGGAATAAAAGGAAGCTAATGCCTCAGAAAACAAAGAATAAGAAATCTGGTTTAAATTACATAATGTAAAGATTTCTTTTTATTTAGTATTAAGAAAAGCATAATACATCAATAATCCAAATATATTTGAAAGATTTTGGGCTAGAATTATTTTGCATTTTTATAATAGGCTGAAGATGGGGTGCTGGGGAACAAACTCAAGTTGGCTATGTGAAAACTAAGTGCTCTATTCTATATACAATCACTTTAGCAGCAAATTCTCATATATTTTCAGAAGAGAATATTAATTAGCATTTCAGAACATGAGAAAAGTTATACAATTTTTTAGAAGAAATGCTACAAGTTTATAAGTCTTTGATGCCTAGGTATAAGCCTTCACTGTATTCAAAACTTTGCAAAGTGTGCATAGAATCCTTTCATGCTGTACCTATCTTTTTTGGAACTTGATCCTGAACAGCACCATGTTGGTAAGCAGTGCATTTATCCATATTTTCTGGGTCAATAGATTTTCAAAGAAAGAATGTCCTGGGGCTGATTCTTTCCATATTCTAGGGTACATTCACTTGCTTTATTCCTTGCCTAGTGATCAGATTGTGACCATCCATTCCATTGTACACATTTTATATCATTTATCTTAATTCTCATTCTATCATATAAATGTACATCATCAACAAAGTAGTTTCATGCCCATTCAGAAGATTCTTTGTTACGGGTGAATTCACAAGGCAGAATTTGCAGAGAAATGTCTAGTTTCTTATCTTTTCCTACAAGAGAATCAGGAAAGTTTCTTGTGCAAGTTCTCACCTGTTGTCTCTCCCATCTCCCCCTACCGGTTAACCCGGGCAAAGCCAGGTAAGAATACACTGCATTTCCAGGGAGAACTCCAAATGGAAGTTCCAATATCTTAGGATGTTGGAACAAGAATGTTAATTTTCTTTTAACTGTTTCTGATGATTGGACAAATATGTATTCCACTAACTATGTAACTACATTTTAACTATGTGGATTTGCCATTGCATGTAACACTATATTGATAATGTAAGAAATTTTGACTAAATTTTTATTTATTATTTTAAATACTGAAATCATTGAATACAATAAATAAACATTGATGTCTCAGGAGAGGGGCAACTTCTTTGACCTTCTGAGTGTGATCATTTAGGAGATTTAGAGTCTGGACTCTAATTTCACTCCATTATCATTATAATTCAATATCAATTTAAAGGACAGTATTGGTCTTGGTCATAGGTAAGGATAATCAGATAAACCAGGCTGAGATGAAATATTATGGAAGGCAGCAGCGGGTAAATTGCATAAGAGCCAAGTGAAAATATTGTTAATCTATATTAGGTTCACAAGTCTTCCCTCATGTCACAGTGGGAAGTCAGGCAGGCTTCTGAAGAAGGCATTCCAGGCCAGACTTTGTTGTCTCTCGAATCACACCTGTTATGGTACTGGCTATTACATTTTCCACAAACTCTTTTTATTCCTCAGGTTCCTATGATTATTAGGAATCTTCATGCTTGAAAAACCAGCTCTGCTACTCCTCCACAGAGTGAAGGGAGGGAAATGGCACATTTTGCAAATTTCAGTGCTTTTGAAAGGAATAATGAGAAGGGGTGGTGCTGCTTCAGAAGGCGGGCTACAGATGGAACAAAAGGTTAACTCAAATTTCTGTTGAAAATAGAAAGTAAAAATAGTAATGATGATCTATACAAGAGCAGAAAACAGCGCAAAGTGAAGTTATTCATTTTGAATCAGCAGCTTCTTTTAAAACATCCGCCGGTTGTTCAAAGGGTTTTTTATTTTACAAATTGGCATTCAGTAGGCACCACCGCTGAAGACTGCTTCATTGTTTCTTTTACAGATTGTCAGCAATAGCCTTTCTTTGGATCAACCAAGGAACTTCAATGTTCTGAGGTAGTTTCTTTGAGGACAAATGATCCAACTTTCTCTCATGTTGCTTAGAAAGAATTAAAACCTTAACTTTGCATTCAGCGACTTCACTGTTATTGTATCTACAGCTGCTCTCTGCATTCCTCATTGCTGGAAATGGAGTTTCTTTGCTTTCATAGATCGGTCTTTTGTCTGACACTCGCCCCATAGGGAGAAATAAAAGATAATCCAACTTCACAGAGGTCACGTCACTATTAAAGAAAAAATGCCTTTATTGGAGACTTCTGAAGCAGGGGTATGTAGCATACATATAGGAAAATGACTATAATACAATGATTCTGCCTGAGCATTTCATCTCATGAATTTGAATAGGTAAAGCGCTTCTGTCAGAATTGGCTACAGTTAGTTTTTATCGAGCTTCAAGCCTACCTATGCTACTCTTTTTTTTTTTTTTTTTTTGCTTTTTTTGGGTCACACCGGCGGCGCTCAGGGGTTAGTCCTGGCTCTGCACTCAGGAACTACTCCTGGCTGTGCTCGGGGGGACCATATGGGATGCCTGGGATCGAACCCGGGCAGGCACAGGCCGGTCGCTGCAAGGCAAACGCCCTACTCGCTGGGCTATTGCTCCCCCCCCTCCCCATGTTACTCTTGAGTAGTTCAGAGCTCTTGAATTAGGATAAACCTCCCATACTAAAGAGAAAGAAAATGAAGAATTAGTTTCTCAGAGATAAGTGCTAAAAGAAAATTAATAAATTTAGTATTAATGCTTGAGGATCTTTTCACTATAATAAACATAATACTTAACACAAGCATAATATTTCAAAAGTCTGTTGACTTTAGTGCAAAAGTGCTTTCTTTAATAACACCGCAACATTCTATGAGCACAATTGCTTATTCATGGACTCACAAGAACAAAACTCACAGGCTCATGTAGACCGAATGTGTCAGGTCTACAGAGGAATCAAACATAAACACATTATTTTACAGGAGTGACAGACACTTTCAAATAGAACATCTCATCCTTATTACATTTTGAGAAGACAGATGCAAATACATTGTTACAGATAATGGATTTGTTGCTAAAGTAGGTAATATCATTTGCATAAGATCATTGTGGCAGAAATAGTTTTCTATCTATATATTCCTTAACTATCAGTTGTACACATGACTATGAATAAAGATTTGTTTCAGTTTACTTTATAAAGCAGAACTTAATTTCATGTTATCTGAAATTAATCAAACTACTCTTTATGACAAAAATTATTCAAGTTCAACATATCCTCTATCTTCAATATTGAGATATTTCCACACTCTATTGGACTTATTAAATTTAATTGTATTTCATGATATAGTACATATTGATATGATATGGACTTAAGATGCTTGAAGAACTAAGAGTTTTAAAATACTTTGTAAGCATTAATTATTATGTAAATAAAGTGTCAATATAGTAGCTATTAGACATGTTAATAAATATGTTAAAATTGCTTCCAAAAGTCTCTGGAAGTTTTTAAAAAATAGGGAGTTAGGGCAAGTAATGGAGTCTTAGATTTGATTTCCTCTCTTATCATCAATCTGACTTATTTAAGTCTTTCCAGTTGATTCTTTTAGTAAAACTTCTATTTCCTTCAAAAAGCTGGTAGTAGTCTTATTTCCTAATGATATTCACAACATTTAAAAATGCCACTAATGTAAAAATTCTACTTTGCAAAGATAAGCATATGGTTTAGAAGATGAAAAATGCTGACTATATGATTATATCCCTGTCTACTGTATAATACATGATCATTAAGCTATTCATCACTATTTCTGTGAACTTAATTTTGGGTCTGAGTAAAGGAGAGGAGAATTAAGCCAAGAATTAATTAACTTTCCCCTGGCAGATAATAGTTTTTGTCTCCTGATGTTCTACATGTTCCTTATTTTAAAGGTGATAATAGGAAAGTTTAGAGACCTGTCAGTTAGCCTGGAGTAAATGCTTCTTTCTGGCTTTTAAAGGACTCTTAGTTTAGGGGTCTTTGACTTATTTCAAACTGTGTCTTTTATCTTCACTTCTGGCTGGGAAACGAATTGCTATGGCATTCCAACTACGCCCCTTAAAACTTATTATTACCATTACCTGGACGTGGACTACATAGAAATTTTTTTCAAGGAGATTGAAAAAATCTGATAATTGTCTCTGCATTAATGGATGGCAGTGAAGACTAAAGGACAGTGTTGGTATAATGCTGGCACAGAATATGTCATGTTTAATTAACTGGTGCATGTTCATATACATGTTTAGTCAACAATAAAAAATGTCCCCAGAGCCCAAAAACTCTATACAGGAATGATATTTTTTCACTCTTATGTTCATTGCCACACTGTAAACTATAGCAAAATATCTGAAAACATCCAAGTGTCTATTCCAAGAACTGATGAAAGGATTAAAAATAATCCATGGTACATATACACAGAGGAATCCTACTTGGCTTTAAGAAAATAATAAAATCATGCAATTTGCTGCTATGAGATAGATTTGGAGATTATCACATTTAGTAATCAGAAAGAAAAGGAAGGACAGACCAGCGTGATATTTCTCATATGTTGGATATAAAGAAACATACTAGGGGAACACGCCATGCCCAAAGGCAACAATAGCAACCGAGAACTGTTCTTCTTAAGAAGTTGTGGTGAGGGCGGGGACCAACAACACAATGGTGGAAAGAAGTAGACACTCAGGTGGAGAGTATGTTGCTGCAACATTTTATGCATGAACCGTTACATTAACCATTATGTAAAACAGTGCCTAAACTAAATTTTATTTAAATAAAAAGAAAGAAAATGTAGAACAAATAGATAAGAGAAATCTTGTAGGACTCTTGGTTTTCTGTTGTTTGGGGGGGCCACATTCCTCTGTTCAGGGCTTACTCTTTTGCTCTCCACTCAGGGATTCGCTCCTGGTGGTGCCTGGGTGATTTGGGATGTCAGGGATCAAAAGAGGTTCCACTATGTGCAAGACAAATGCCTTACTTGCATACTATCACTCTGGTCCAAGGACTAATTTTAAAAACATCAAAACTTTAAATTTTCCAGTTAAAAAAAAACATTCTCAAAAATTATCTAAGTGCAGGGAAAGGGAGGGGCTCTAAGTTATTTTAGGAGAAGCACAAAATTAACTCAAATTTTGTTTAGCAGATACAAAATATAAAATGGTAATGTTACTGGCACCCGCTCGAGCAAATCGATGAATAACGGGATTCAAGTGATCAAGTGATCAAGATACAAAATATCAAAATTTGATATATCACCAACAAGACAAAGCCTGCAAATAGGATTTTAAAAACTAATATAAATTTATTTTCAATATAAACCTAGAAATATAAACAAATAAATATTAAAATCTATGAAAATCTATGAAGCACCTTTGAATTCCCATATTTTGGCATCTCTTCAGTACTAAACAAAGAAATGAATGCCTATCATCCAATTATAAAAGTATTTTTATGATCACAGAGATTTAAGATTTGTTTGCAAAAACAGAAATTCCAAATACAAAGCTAATTTATGACTTTTTGAAGTTGAGTAATAGCATTTATTTATAACAGTAGGAACATTTCTTGACTTCTCTTGATATAATCAATGAATTTTTATTCATTTTTCACTTGACACTTTTTTCTGCTAATAATTTATGGAACATTATGTAATTTGAAGACTTTTGAAAGCACTGCTTCTACAATGCTGAGGAGAACTGAACATGATTGGTCTACTTTTAGAACACATAGTCTAGTGAGGAAGATAGACATTAATTAGTAATAAAAAAGTTAAAACTGTCTCTAACCTCTACTCACAGAGGGGATCATGATGCTCATGATGATGTAAAATTCATGCACAAAAATTTTGATCCTAATGGGAGGTGAGGGAAGTGCCAGATTTACTGAGAATTGATATGTGTTAACTAAGGAAACAAACTGCCCTCACTGAAGACGTGACTAGAGGAACTATATCAGTATGACTAAAGCAGGTACGATCAAGAGCAGGATGAAAAATTAGAACTAGCTAGTGTCTAGGGGGAGGATAACAAAGAATCCTACAAATCCTAGCAAACATTTTTTATGTTTATAGATATAGTTAAAGCATTAGTCATTAGACATTAGCCATTTAGTAGAATACTTAGGGTCTTTAATTGGGTGGGAACTAGGGAAGGGGGATAACATAAACAGAGAGAACTTAGTAAAGATCGTCTTCCAAACAGAGTGGAAAGTAGATGGTGATGAAAGAAGGGAGTTGAAAGTATCTTCTCTCTTCACATGGCTGTTAATTTCATATGGGCATAGAATTCGTGTAATTATGTATCACTTATATTTCCATTGTTCATTGATTTACTGAAGTGGGCACCAGTAATGTCTCCATTTGTCCCTGTCACATGCACGTGTCAAAAGAATCCAGTCGGTAACAGCTCCAGTTCAGCAATTGTTCCTAAATCACATTACGTGTCTGCCCCATCTTATATTTTTTTAAATTTTTTTTACAATTACAAAGATATACAATTAAAAAGTTCATATTTGGGTTTTGGTCATAAATTGTTCCGGCACCCATCCCTCCACCAGTGCCCATCTCCCACCACCAACGTCCCCGGTTCCCTCCCACCTCCCCCAGCCCTCCTCCATGGCAGGTTCTTTATTTCCTTCCCTTTCTCTCAGCCCCATCTTATTTTATCTTGGCAAACGAGACAACATCCTTGATTCTTGATCATCTATGGAAGTCAGAACTCCAGATTGCTCCTCTCACTTGAATGAAACGTGATATTCCAAGCATGACTCTTTCAATTCGACTTTGGGCTACCCAAATAGCCTTCTCATCCTGTTTTCATAGGGCCCAGGTCTCTGAGTCATATGTTAGTGCTTTACATTAATACACAGAAAATATACAACATATTTTCAGACTTAATAAAAGAAATGTAAGTTTATCAAATAACGGTTTAATTAGGCAGATTCCTAAAATTTAGTTTAGCCATATGAACAACTTGAATAATTAGTAATCCATAATATAATGGCCTATGAATTCTAGTTAAGATTGAAGAGACTGAACTTCAAATTAGGAGTAGTAGTGTACTTCAATCATTTAAGATACAAAAAAAACTTAGAGGCTTTTTAAATTTTTATTACTATTCTTCTGTACCAGAGATGCTTGTTATCATTACTATTTTATTTTTTGTAAAAAAAAATACATGAGTAATCTAATAAACAGATTGCTCTTTCAACATGTTTTTCAGCAATTTTATCAGTTCATATTTAGTTTTGTATTAAAAGTACAAGTTTATTAGTATTAAACATATTTCAGCATGATAAGTTGCCCAAGTTCTCTTATATGGACTCTTAACCTTGTTTATCAGGATTTAACATATAAGGAAAATAGTCACATATGAGTATTAAAGTGATCATCCTTTCATCACTGTATTATTGTCTTCCCGTTCATCATCGTTTTGCTCGAGTGGGCACCAGTAACATCTCCATATGTCCTGTCTCATGCAAGTAGAGCCCAAGGGCACCTGCTTGCTCCAGGAACATAAAGAGCCTCAAACCATTCCATCAGGTCATGGGAATGAGGTCTATACTTGTTACTGGTATTTGGCATATCAAATACGACACAGGTAGCTTGCCAGGCTCTGCCATGCGGGTAGCATACTCTTGTATTCAGCATTTATTGATAAATTCAGCATTTATTGATGAACCGCGCAGACGCTTGTGGTCTCGCAAAACCAGGCTGTGATAGGCTGGTCTGCTGGGTGGAGTTCTGATGAGTGGGAAGTCCGGATGTGGAAAATGGAGGCCCTCATAGAGTGGGGTGTCATCTGGCTTTTTATGAGGCTCTGTTGGGGTGGTGGGCCAGGGTTATCACTGGCCATCCCTCCCGGGCGCCTCGTGAGCAGCTGGGCACAGGGAGAGCCAGTAGCAACTCTGCCCCATGTCTGTGAGTCTCTCATCCTTTCATAGTCACTGTAAAATACTTCAAAGTTGTTGATGCTATTTATAATTTTTCTATCTCTATCATACTGAATACGTACTCTATAATTATCTTTGGGTTAAATTTTGAAAACATGATATGAGAAGTATAAGAATAAAGCTATTCAAATTTAATAGACATGTAGATATGAGATTTCCTTTACATCTTGATTTTAAAGTTGCATAATTGACATTTTATTACTCTAAAAATGGTACACATTTGAGCTACTTTTTTTCATCCCTGTACTCTGTTCATTTATTGACTTTCTAATTATGACAAATATGAAGAAACATGCCAAATATACATCTAATACAAAAAATTCAGGAGAACAAAAAATGTTGAAACGTTAATATATTTGAAATTTAGTCAAGAACTGTAGATAGACTATACAGTTCATTAAAGTCTATGTCCCACTAAAGGTAATGATTTAAAATACTTTCTTTGAAAACTAAGCAAAAATCAATCAACTAGTTTAGTTCTCAGTGATGATTTGTTTGTTCTGCTTAACTCATCTGACCAATGACTCTAACATTCAAAATTGACTTCTAAATTAATGGTCTTTCAAGGTGCTGTCCAATACTCCAATACTCCTGTGAGAACAAAAGCAAGAGTGAATGATCCAAGGTAGCCAAGGGAAAGAGCCAGGATAGCCACGTATATTCTTTTGTAAGTCCTAGAATTGGCTTTGCAATTGATTTTATAAGAGTTCTATTATGAATTGAGAAGGAGATTCACTGAATAGATGATGAATTATAGATGTTAAAAATTTAACTTAAGACAAATTATTTCAAAAATCTATTTATAAACATATATGTACATATATATCTTATTTTTGCTTTATTTTGGATCAGTTGTTGATAATCAAGAAATATGCTGAGGATGTAGCTCAATGGTGGATCACATGCTACATGAATAAAGTTGAATTCCAACTTTGGATACACTCTTCCTGAGAATGAATTACAAGACAATCAGAGTTTTCTGAATAATATTTTAGACCATGCAACAAAAAATACCATGGTTAAAATATGTCAAAAAAAAAATCAGAGTATACTTTAGTCCACCCCATTATAATGAATCCATGACATTCTTCAATCGTTGTCCAGGCCATTTCAGTTTTGAATGGTATATAATCTCTCTAATTCTCTCACTGTTATCTTTTTCTCTAAGGTACCTAAGTAGTACTTTCAGCTATGATTATTTTTTTTTTATTTCACCTGGATTTTTCCAGGAAGTCTGTTTCTACAATATTTTTTGTAATATTTCTCCATTATCACCTTTGGTTTATATGCTACCATCTGAATAATACCTGCCCAGATATATATTTATTTTTTTTTAATTTTAATTTTTTTTTTTTTTAAAATTACAAAGATATACAATTAAAAAGTTCATATTTGGGTTTTGGTCAAACAGTGTTGCAGCACCCATCCCGCCACCAGTGCCCATCTCCCACCACCAACATCCCCGGTTCCCTCCCCCTCCCCCAGCCCTGCTCCATGGCAGGTTCTTTATTTCTTTCCATTACTCTCTCTTTCTCTTTTCCTTCCCCTCCAGACTATGAATTACAGAACGTACATTAAAGGGTTGTCATGTGTATCTTTTTGCCTCTATTTAATGCTCAGTTCTAGGTTGGCATTAGTACCCTCAACAATTGTCAGCACACTGTTCCATTTCTGTCTTACCTAGCCTCTGAATCCCACACGTTTGTGATAATTTCCACCTTTGACAGGACCTCCTGATATATGTTTCACTTGATCTTGGATATTGGTATCATAATATGTACCTATATATTTATGTTATGCAGATAAATGCAGTCATTCTGTATCTGTCTCTCTCCTTCTGGCTAATTTCGCTCAACATAATCTTCTCCATGTCCATCCATTTGTAGGCAAATTTTATAACTTCATTTTTCCTAACAGCTGCATAGTATTCCATTGTGTAGATGTACCAAAGCTTTTTTATCCAGTCATCGATTTTCGGGCACTCTGGTTGCTTCCAGATTCTGGCTATTGTGAATAATGCTGCTATGAACATAAAAGTAGGGATGGTGTTTCCGCTGCGTATTTTTGGCTTCCCAGAGTAGATTCCCAGGAGTGGTATCGCTGGGTCAAATGGGAGTTCAATTTCTAGTCTTTGGAGGAAAGTCCATATTGTTTTTCCAGAAAGGCTGTACCAGCCGGCATTCCCACCAACAATGGATGAGTGTCCCCTTTTCCCCACACCCACGCCAGCACTTGTAGTTCTTGTTCTTTTGAATGTGTGCCAGTCTCTGTGGTGTAAAGTGGTATCTCATTGTTGTTTTTGATTTGCATCTCTCTGATGATTAGTGATGATGAGCATTTTTTCATATGTTTTTTGGCCATTCGAATTTCTTCCTTGCTGAAGTTTCTGTTCATTTCTTCTCCCCCATTTTTTGATGGGGTTGTTTGTTTTCTTCTTGTAAAGTTCTACCAGTGCCTGATATATCCTGGATATTAACCCCTTATCGGATGTCTATTGGGTGAATATTCTTTCCCATTCTGTGGACTGCTTTTGTATCTTAGTCACTGTTTCTTTTGAGGTGCAGAAGCTTTTTAGTTTCATGTAGTCCCATATGTTTATCTTTTCTTCTAGTTGCTTTGTTAGTGATGTTTCATCTTTGAAGATGCCTTTAGCTTCAATGTCATGGAGGGTTTTTCCTATATTTTCTTCAATGTACTTTATGGATTCAAGTCTGATATTGAGATCTTTAATCCATTTTGATCTGAATTTTGTGCATGGTGTTAGACACAGGTCCAAATTCATTCTTTTACATGTCGCTGCCCAGTTTTCCCAACACCACTTATTGAAGAGGCTTTCCTTACTCCATTTTTAAACTCGTTGCACCTTTATCAAAGATTAAATGATCATACTTTTGAGGTTGGGTGTCAGGATACTCAATTCTATTCCACAGGTCCACGGGTCTGTTTTTATTCCAATACCATGCTGTTTTAATTACTACTGCCTTGTAGTACAGTTTGAAGTTGGGTAAGGTGATGCCTCCCATCTTCTTTTTCCCGAGGATTGCTTTAGCTATCCTTGGGGGTTTATCGTTCCATACAAATTTCAGGATTGTTTGGTCAATTTCCTTGAAGAATGTCATGGGTATCCTTATAGGGATTGCATTGAATCTGTACAGAGCTCTAGGGAGTATTACCATTTTGACAATGTTGATTCTCCCCATCCATGAGCAGGGAATATGTTTCCATTTCCTTGTGTCCTCTTTTATCTCTTGGAGTAGTGTCTTGTAGTTTTTCTTTATACAGGTCCTTTACACACTTGGGTAAGTTGATTCCTAGGTATTTGATTTTCTGTGGCACAATTGTGAATGGAATTGTTTCCTTAATATCCCTTTCTTCTCTTTTCGTTATTTGTATATAGGAAAGCCACCGACTTTTGCGTGTTGATTTTGTATCCTGCCACTCTACTATATGTGTCTATTGTTTCTAGGAGTTTTTTTGGTAGAGAGTTTAGGGTTCTCTAGGTATAAAATCATGTCATCTGCAAATAATGATAGCTTGACTTCTTCCTTGCCTATCTGGATGCCCTTGATGTCCTTTTCTTCTCTGATTGCTATGGCAAGTACTTCCAGTACTATATTGAATAAAAGAGGTGAGAGTGGGCAACCTTGTCTTGTCCCAGATCTCAGGGGGGAAGGCTTTCAACTTTTCCCCCATTGAGAATGATGGTCGCTGTGGGCTTTTGGTAGATGGCTTTTACTATCTTGAGGAAAGTCCCTTCAATTCCCATTTTCTGGAGGGTTTTAATCATGAACGGGTGCTGGATCTTGTCAAATGCTTTCTCTGCGTCTATTGATAGGATCATATGGTTTTTATTTTTTCTCTTATTGATATGATGTATTATGTTGATTGACTTTGCGAATGTTGAACCATCCTTGCATACCCGGGATGAATCCTACTTGGTCATGATGTATAATCTTCTTGATGAGTCTTTGGATTCTGTTGGCTAGTATTTTGTTGAAGATCTTAGCATCCGTGTTCATCAGGGATATTGGTCTGTAGTTTTCTTTCTTTGTGTTGTCTCTCCCTGCTTTGGGTATCAGGTGATATGTGCCTCGTAAAAGCTGTTTGGGAGTGTTTCTGTTTCTTCTATTTCCTGGAAGAGCTTGAACAGGACAGGCAGTAGGTCCTCCTTAAAGGTTTGGTAGAATTCACTAGGGAATCCGTCTGGACCTGGGTTTTTGTGTTTGGGCAGACTTTTAATTACTGTTTCTATTTCCTCGTTGGTGATAGGCTTATTCAGGTATTGGAGGTCTTCTTGTTTCAGCCGTGGGAGGTTATAGGACTTCAGGAATTGATCCATTTCTTCTAGATTCTCATGTTTCACGGCATACAGGCTCTCAAAGTAATCTCTGATGATCTTTTGGATTTCTGTGGTTTCTGTTGTGATGTCACCATTTTTATTTCTGATTCTGTTTATTTGGGTTTTCTCTTTCCCTGTCCTTACAAGTCTTGCCAATGGTTTGTCAATCTTGTTTATTTTTTTCAAAAAACCAGCTCTTGGTTTCATTAATCTTTTGGATTGTTTTTTTTGGTTTCCAACTCATTGATTTCCTCTCTAAGTTTTATTATTTCCTTTTTTTCTGCCTTGGTTGGGCTCCTTTTGTTGGTCTTTCTCTAATGTCTTCAGCTGTGTAGTCAGGTTATTTATGTGGGCCCTTTCTTGTTTCCTGATGTATGCTTGCAGAGCTATAAACTTCCCTCTTAACACGGCTTTTGCCGTGTCCCCAAGTTCTTATAGTTGGTGTCTTCATTTTCATTTGTTTCCAGAAATCTTTGGATTTCCTGTTTGATTTCTTCTATGACCCATTTGTTGTTCAGGAGTGAGCTGTTCAGTTTCCTGGTGTTTGGTTTGACTCCCTGTTTCTGTGTACATTTAACTTCCATTTTCAGTGCATCATGGTCTGAAAAGATAGCTGACACAATTTCTATCTTTTTTATTTTATTGAGGTATGCTTTGTGGCTCAGCATGTGGTCTATCTTGGAGAATGTTCCATGTGCACTAGAGAAAAAATGTGTATTCAGCTTTTTTGGCATGAAAAGCCCTGTATATATCTACTAGCTCTCTTTCTTCCATTTCTTCCTTGAGGGCCAATATTTCCTTGGTGAGTTTCAGTCTTGTTGATCTATCCATCGTTGACAGAGCAGTGTTGAAGTCTCCAACTATTATTGTGCTACTGTCAATGTCTTCTTTGAGGTCTCTTAGCAGTTGTTTTATGTATTTTGCTGGCCCCTCATTGGGTGCATATATGTTTAGTAGTGTAATTTCTTCCCTGGTGTACATAAAATTTCAAATACAGCTATAGTAAGAGCAGCATGGAATGCCTTCAAGAGCATCAAAGAAAGAGTTAAAAAGACAAAGAACCCCTGGCTCGTGGGCACATCTCTTCGACTCCACCATTCTCCCTGCATTAACATATGCCTCAGAGACCTGGGCCCTATTAAAGCAGGATGAGAATGCTATTTGGGTCTCCCAAAAAAAAATTGAAAGAGCTATACTAGGAATATCATGCCTCGTCAAGTGAGAGAAGTAATCCGGAGTTATGACCTCTGTCTACAATTCAGAGTGAGGGACACTGTTTCATTAGCCAAGGTGTCGAAAATCAGATGGGCTGGACATGTAATGCGATTTGGAAACAACCGCTGGACTAGAGCCGTTACCGACTGGATCCCACGGAATGTCAAAAGATCACATGGCCGCCCACCTACAAGATGGTCAGACTTCTTCGTCAAGACCCTGAACAAATGGTTTTAGGCTCTTCATATTCCTGGAGTAAGCAGATGCCATTGGGATACCCCGGCACGTGATAGGATCAAATGGAAATGTTACTGGTGCCCACTCCGAGCAAAGTGACAAATGACAGGATGTTAAGTGATCAAGTGATTATAGTAATTTTATTTCCATATCCTGATTTGTTTACTCTATTGAAATTACCAGTAGTAAAAAATCTCTAATTTTATTTACTCTATTAATTGACCATTTTAACAAACCTAGAACATGAGTCTGAGAGCATATTTGTTTTTGCTATTTGTGTTGTCTCTCATAGTTAAAAAGTACATGCACACAATATTAACAATAAATATTCAATGACTAAATAAATGAATTAGCAAGTGAGTGAGTGATTGAGTAAATGAATCTCAAAGTTAGAGAGACATTAATTCCAGTATTCATTTTGAGGAAATATGTTTCATGCATGTAAATTTTTCAATATTCTCTGTTTACCTAGGCTACTTCAAAGTATGAAAAGAACACAATTATTTTTGTATTGGTTTTATTTTCCCAAAATAGCTAAGAAAATGCAAGTCTTCAGTAGGAAATAATTCTTCCCAAAATTATGAAATCTTATCTTGCGTAAGTGCAGTACCTGTGGTCAAAATGTTCAAGCATTCATTTTACTCATTCCATCTGCATTAAACAGTCTTTAAAATTAGTTTTTGTGTAAAATAATTTCAAAGTTAAAACTGTTTATAGTTTTCTTACATATGAAGAGAGTTCTTAAGGTTAATAACAAAGCTCTAAATTTCATGATCTTTTAAAGGCTTATTTTTAATTCACTGAATATATTCAAATGATATGCTCAATAGTTAGCCTCTTTTTGTATTGTATGTGAATCATAGGAGTCAGTTTTTTTAAAAGAATGTATAATAAATTTTGCCATACAATGGTCTTCAGCATATATTATCTGTGTGCCAATTAATACCTAAGCAGTAGCTGAACACCCAGATTAATGTTTGCACTCACCACATGAAGAGATTCCGAAGTTCCCTGAGGTGGTAATTGTAGACTTGGTTTAGGTACAAATCCACTGGTTTCGTTATAATTTGAGTAGTCAAATTTGAATGTGTCCCAAACAAGGTGTGTTTGAACAAATTATTCTCAATAACATTGTCAAGTGTGCTTCAAAGTGATAATTACAATGCTAACAAATGATATCTCCAAGAGAGTGAATTGTCAGGTAGCACAGAATACAACTGGAAATTTATCACAGAATGTAGAGAAGTGCTTAGGATATTTTTAATAAAGAAAAGCAAACTTTGAGATTTTTATTGATGTCCACATGCTTATACCTCAGAGTGATCTAGCATGCATCATCAAGAGTTTTTTTAAAGAGGGTTTTTTCATTTTCATAAACAGTGGAGGAAAAAAAAGTGTTAGTATAGAGTGGCTCTCACATGGAGAGGATTCTTCTGCAGCAGAATTTTAAAGAATCTCTTCTAGCAACAACCTGTACCTCATATGTAAACTTTCAAAGAAAAGAATAGCTTTTCTTGTCAATGTAGCCATAGAAGTTACTTTGCTCTGTGAGATTACTTTAAGTACCTTAAAAGGGATCAGCCAGGTCAGTGAAAGGTCATATTTGCAATCATTGTTTTTTAAAGATAAAAATAAACATGCTGATGTTGCCACAGAGCACTTTCATTCATGTTTTCAGTTGTCCACAGCTCAGAACAGGGATTTAGGAAATTAAGGTATTAGTCAGAGACCAACAATAGCCCCTAATAAAGTTCTGCAACCTTGAATCTGTTACTTTTCTGACATAACTTTATGTATTATTCTTTTTGCTTGAGTAAAGAAGAGTAGTGAACTGGAGAAGGAATAATGCTCATCTTGTTTATTTTCTGAAATACAGGGGTGTTATGTTGTAGAGAGAGACAGAGACAGAGAGAGAAGCAAAGACAGAAAAGCATAGAGGCAACAAGAAAGAGAAAAGAAAGAATGGGTTGGAAGAGCAAAGAGAAGAGGCAGGAGCAGGAAAGGAATCAGGAGAGAGTTAAGGAGGGAAAGAGAAATGGCCTATGAATATGAGTATACTACATAAAAACAACTTGTTCAACAAATTAGCATGATGTTCTGTTTCCTAAAATGCTGTTAATCCCATTACCCCAAATCAAAATGAAGGTCGAACATTAAGAATAAGCAAATAAGTATAAGCAAATAATACTATGTAGAAAGTTCTCAAATTACCATCCTGTTTGAAAGCAGAAATATCGGTAAAATAAACAGCATTGAGATGACCAGGGTCAGTGAGTTTAGGAAGGAATGAACCTAAATAGTGAGAAAATTGTTCTGAGCCAAAGCATTGTGTATAATTTTTTTACAAGAGTTTCTAGAAATGCCATATTTGTGTTCAACCAAATCACAACCTGCTTTGTGAAATAACATACATGCTAGTTGCCTCAGACACTCCCCACAACTGAGGGTTGTTTCATGTTCTGTTGTTTCTGTCCATAAGAGGCATAATCTGTTCAGGAATGTCATTGTGATATTCTGTATCAAATTCATTGTGTGGGAGGAATTGTAAAGCTTCTGTATTTTATATACACCAGCCAAGTGAATCCATCAAGAAAATGTAAATTCTACAGAATGCCCTTAAACAGATTATTCTTTCCCCTGACTCAATATCAGTATCTGACAGATGGAAAAATAGCAACACTTTATCACAATGGCTGAGTAGGGTATGATACTCCTGTTTCATAAAAAGAGCCAGAGGCCTAGTGATATTCACGTGGCTGGAAAAATGTAAGTACCACTGATTGAGGGGACAGACTGCAGATAGCTCAAACTTCCTTGGAAATTAAATGTTAAGTGTCAGCACCTTAACAGACAACAGAATCGCTACTGTGCTTACACCTATAGGAGTTCAATTGGATTTTCAGGGTTGTGTTAACAGTGAAGATAAACAGGATTGCTTTCTGCTTATAATTCCAGGCATGGTGTCACTATGTTTCAAGCTGCTTGAATTTACAGAACATCCACTGGCTGCAATGTGTCTCATATCTCTGAAAACAAAAGCAAATATTGCTTTCCCAACTGGAATTTTTTTCCCTCTGTTTTTCTGAGTTCTCCTTTGCTTACCTCAAATCATTTCCTCCCAAATTCTTTGCACCTGCATCCATTCAGTGGAATGATCATGGAGAGAAATACCAGTCATGTTGGTTGCTGTAGCTTTCAGATTGTGGATTTTATCTTTGAAACCCTTTATACCGCATCAATATATCCTATATATCTTGGCTTGTTCACTGTTCTCTCCTGGATGTTGGCTGAATATGCTTGTTTTTCACCTCACATTTGCAAAAAACTTTTTCACTATTTAAACTTTCAATTAAATGATTTCATTTGTTAATTTATTTAGAAAGTAGAAGCAGTGGGGAAGAGCCTCTTAAGATTCCACTAGTAAATCCATTTGCTTGTGTTTTTGCCTGCCTTTCTGAATCAAAAGCTAGATGCTGGATGGATGCCCAAGGTTTCCACTTCATCATTCAAAGATCCTTCAAGGATGTTGTTCCACTAAACTCCCACTGCTCTACACCACCAGTTCTCTCTCCTTTTATTAGCTTATTTTATGAGATTTCAAACATCTGGAGATAGGTAAACGACTCTGGAACTTTCAGACTATACAATACTACTCAGAATAAAAGGGAACCAATTAGCTGATGAGCTCAGCGACTTGAATGAACATCATACTGATTGAAAAGACTTTAGCTAAGGGGTAAATATTTTATGATTACAGTTATAAAAAAATTTTAGTAAAGACGATATCAGAGAATTAGACAGAAAATTAGTGTTTATTGGACCCTAGAAATGGCATCAGAGAGAAGGAGATGGTGACTATAAAAACACAGGATAAGTGAGATTTGGGTGATAATAAATTACTTTCAAATTTTGATTATGTGCATCCACATTTTTTATTAGACAGTGATAAAATAATCTAGAAACAAATGCCAGTTTCATATTTTTGATCACTTGTATCACTTGTCTTCCCATTGTTCATCGATTTGCTCTAGCAATAATGTCTCCATTTTGTCCCTGTCATGTGCTAGTGTAGCCCAAGGGTCTCTGCTTACTCCAGGAACATGAAGAGTCACAAACCATTTGGTCAGGTCATGGGAATGAAGTGTATTATTTTTACTGTTTTTGGCATATCATATATGACACAGGTAGCTTACCAGAATCTACTGTGTGGGCGCACTCAGTTTTTTGCCTATACTGATGTACCTCACAGCCGCTAAGCCTCTGCACACAATAGGGTAAACCCAGTAACAGTTCTGCTCCATGTATCTGTGTCTCTGGTTCACAGCCGAGAGCCTGGGAGCAGTTTGTGGGTGGTTCCACTGGGCCTCCCAGACCGGACAGAGGTGGAGGAAAGGGACCAAAGCTCCATTTTCACGGAAACCTGGTGACTTTAGCTGACAAAACCAGCATACCTGGGCTTGAATTAGGCTTCTCTCTAGGGTGGGTCTCTGAGAAGCTATGGAATCTGGAAGTTGAAAATGACTGCCATCATGGTGTGGGATTGCTCTGACTTCTACTGGGATGGTAGTTCAATTTTTTTGGCTCTACTGGGATGGTAGTTCAATTTTTTTGATGTTGTTTAATAATTACTTAAGACGGCAACATCAGGCAAATTGGGTTAAAAGAATAAGGACCTCTTGTTCTATTGCTAAAGATCTATAAATCTCTCACAAAATAATGTTAAATAAATATACAACACAAAATAATTTGTTTTACAAGTTTAAAAACAAAGACCACAAAATAAATCAGTCCTTTATGTCAGATAAAATACAACAAAATCAAAACAAAAAATAGGGAAAAATCAAACAAACAAAGCCTCTTCTCTCTCTTGCATCCTTCCTCAACTCCTACTTGATTTTCGCTGAATTTCTTCACAAAAGGTTACTAAAAGTTCGCCTATATTTCCCTTATCCAGCTCATTTTACCATGAATATACCATAATTTGTAGTTAACATCTGTTTTTTTTTTTTTTTGTGTTTGTGAAGCCAAGTAATATTTTGATTTTGGTTTTGTGTTTGGACTTCACCTGTTGAAGCTCAGAAGTTACCCCTAGTTCTGAGCTCAGACACTAATCCTGGATATGTCTATGCATTAGTCCTGGTAATTTCTATGCATATCACTTGATCACTTGAATCCCGTTATTCATCGATTTGCTCGGCGAGCAGGCGCCAGTAACATTTCCATTGGACCCTATCACGTGCCAAAGTAGCCCAATGGCATCTGGTTGATTCAGGAATACGAAGCAGCCTCAAAACGTTCCTTCAGGGTCTTGACAAGGAAGTCTGACCATCTTGTAGGTGGGCGGCCATGTGATCTTTTGACATCCCGTGGGATCCAGTCAGTAATGGCTCTAGTCCAGCGGTTGTCTCCAAATCGCATTACATGTCCAGCCCATCTGATTTTCGATGCTTGGCAAATGAGACAGCATCCCTGATTCTGGAATAGCGATGGAGGTCAGAGCTCCGGATTCCTTCTCTCACATGACTGAGGCGTGATATTCCAAGCATAGCTCTTTCGATTCCTCTCTGGGAGACCCAAATAGCATTCTCATCCTGCTTTCGTAGGGCCCAGGTCTCTGAGGCATATGTTAATGCAGGGAGTATGGTGGAGTCAAAGAGATGTGCCCGGAGCCGGAGGTTCTTTGTCCTTTTAGCTATTTCTTCGATGCCTTTGAAGGCATTTCATGCTGCTCTCTTCCTCCTGCGGAGCTCAGGTTTTAGGTCGTTCATCATGTTGATTTCTCGACCTAGGTACACATAACTGCTGCATTCAGAGATCCTTTGTTCCATTGAGAGTGAATGGGGCCTCAGGAACTAGTTCATTCTTCATGAACATTGTTTTCTTTAGATTCAGCTGTAGACCTATCTTTCCACATTCTCGGTCAAAGTCAGCCAGCACTTGTGCCACTTGGCTAATGTTTGGTGTTATTAGAACGATGTCATCAGCGAAGCGGAGGTGGTGTAGTTGCCGACCATCTATCTTCACTCCCATTCCTTCCCATTCTAATTGTTGCATGATGTTCTCGAGGGTGGCACTGAAGAGTTTTGGTGAAATGGTATCACCCTGTCAAACCCCTCTTTTCACATTAATGATCACTTCTTTGTAGAATGGTGAGATCCTGGTGGTGAATCCGTAATACAGCTCACAAAGGATCTTGATGTATTGGGTTTGAACACCCTGTTTGGCTAGGGCTTCGATGACTGCTTCAGTCTCCACAGAATCAAGGCTGTCTGTAAATCAATGAACGTGAGACAGAGCGGCATCTTGTACTCCCTACAAACCTCAATGAGCTTGGTTACTGTGTGGATATGGTCGATTGTGCTGAATCCTTTCCGGAAGCCTGCTTGCTCGAATGGTTGTCCTTCATCTAGTGTTCTGCTAATCCTGTTCAGGATGACTCGTGTAAACAGCTTGTAGATGACCGGACAACAGGCAGATGGGGTGATAGTTGCCGATGTCGTGGTGAATGTCTCCCTTCTTGAACAGTAGAACTGTCCTGCTGGTTTTCCATTGGGAGGGCACCTTGCATTCGGACAGGTAGCGTGTGAAGAGCCGACCTAGTGTATTGATGACTACCGACGGCAGATTCTTCAGGTGTTCGGGTCTGACTTTGTCTGGGCCTGGTGCTGTTCCCTTCTTTACCAACGAGACGGCATGTCGAATTTCAGAAGGGAGAACATTGGGAATGTCATATCTATCCTGTGGAATTTGGTATGTGGGCAGGTGGTTGTGGCTATCAAAGAGATTTGAGTAGAAGTCCTGGATAATCTTCTCCATTGCCTTTCTGGAAGATGTGATAGATCCATCAGGGCGTCGGAGGGCAGTCATCTTGGTCTTAGAGTTGGCGGAAGGACAGGCGGGCAGTGCGAATGCTTTTCCGGCCTCTGCTGCATCTTCCAGTATTTCTGCTCTTCGGTCTTTGAGGTCTTCTTTTATCTCTTCTCTGCACCGTTTAGCAAGCTTGGACGTTAGCATTTGGTCTCCTGAGGCTCGCGCCTTGCCACGTTGGCGAATGAGCTCAAGAGTTTCTGAAGACAGGCATCCTTTAGTGTCTTTCTCTCTCTCAGCATTCTTCGCACAATCATGGAGGTGCTGAACCAGTCGGTTGTATTCTTCATCGATGTCATCAATGATGGTATCTTCCCATGTTGCTGCAATGGTGCCAAAGAGTTCCCAGTTGGTGGTCGTTCTGGGAGTTCTCTTCCTAAACTTTGCAGCCTTTTCTCCCCCATTGCGGGAAGTAGAATTTTGCACGAAGGAGACGGTGGTCCGATCCTGTTTGGAATTTGGGGACAACAGCAACATCAGTCAGACAAAACTGTCGATTGAAGATAATGTGGTCAATTTCATTGTGGAACTGTCTGCCAGGAGATTCCCATGTCCAACGTTTTGCTTCAGCTTTCTGGAACTGTGAGTTCCCATGAATGGTCTTGGTGGACATGATGAACACAGATAGTATCTCACCCTGTTTGTTCCATTCTAGGCCATGGGTCCCGATGTGGAGTTCCTCAGCCGATCTTCTTGGTCCTATCTTGGCATTAAAATCACCAACTATGATCTTGTAGAAGGTGTGATCTTTTTTTATAGGACTCCTCCAATTCCATGTAGAATTTCTCAATTTCATCTTCTTTGTATGTGGATGTTGGTGCGTAGACAATGAAGATAGAAATTGCTGGCAGTGGGCCACATCTCTTCAAGTGCAATCGTCCTATTCGGTTTGTTAGGCATTCAAATGAATCAATGTTTACGGCCATGTTCGTGTTGACAAGGACACCAACGCCACCGATGCCTCTTTTTGTCGCATGTTCCAAGGAACAATTCTTCTCCTGTGTCAAATACAGCATGATGCAACTGACGCCTCCTCGTCTCAGTCAAACCAATGAAGTCGTACTTGATCTTTTTTTGCTTGCAGCATCAGATCCTCAATGTATGCTTCCGATGCCAGTGTACGTGCATTGAAAGTACAGACAGTCATTTTAGTCCTTCTTCGTTTTGGCAGCCTAGGATGGCCATGAAATTTTATCTGGCACTGCTTGTTTGCCTTTCTTACTGCTGCCTTATTAAGGGCTCTTTTGGGGTCAGGAAAATAAACATTTCTGTTACTGGATTTGGCATATCGAACACGCATCGGACAGCTTGCCAGGCTCTGCCATGCGGGCGCTATATTCTCATTACTTTGTGGGGCACTCTCAGAGGGGTAGGTAGAATATTTACAGTAATTTGGTAATTTGCAGTGGCCATGCGCAATTTGGGAAAGCTGGTTTCTGCTCTGCCGGGTGTACCTGTGTCTTAGGCTCAAGCATTCCTGGGCTTGAAATACTCTCCTGTGAAGGGGTGGGTCTCTGCCTGGTGGGTCCTTGTAGTCTGGGTTTCTGACAAGCCGGGCTGGAGACTGGATTAATGTGCTGGGTGGAGATCTTACCTGCTGCAGAGTGTGATTGTGAAGATCGCTGCCAGCAAGGTGTGGGGATTTCTCTGGGCTCCTCTGAGGCTCTATCGGGATGGTGGACTTGGTTCCGAAATTGCTCTCGTGGTCCATGGAATGCAGGGGGTTCAACGGGAAAGCTGGTTTCTGCTCTGCCGGGTGTACCTGTGTTCTATGCATATGTATATGCATAAAGTATATACTTTACATATGCATAAAGTAATGCATATACATTACGCCTAAGCAATGTCTGAGCCAGGGAATTAAAGGCAACTCCCTTTCAGCACAATAGTTTGTACTGAACAAAATTTACATACAGAAAAGAAGTGTGAGAGGAGAATTTTGAATAACACCCAGAGGTAATCAGGACTTACTCCTGCTTCAGTATTCAGGGCTCACTTCTTGTAGGGTTAGGGGGTAGGGGGCATGGTTGGTTCAGGGATACAGCCAGTGTTGGCCATGTGGAAGGCAAGCACTGTACCAGCTATACTAGTGCTTTAGCCCCTAAAATGGTATTTCCAATTAAATGCCTAATCTAAGTAAATAGAATCAGAAATACCAGCTAGAAAAAAAATCCTAAAATAATTCTGAAGGACAACCAGTTTAGAATGTTGGTATCACTTGTATCACTTGTCTTCCCATTGTTCATCGATTTGCATGAGTGGGCACCAGTAACATCTACATATGTCCTGTTGTGTGCTAGTATAGCCCAGGGGCATCTGCTCACTCCAGGAACATGAAGAGCCTCAAACCATTTGTTCAGTTCATGGGAATGAAGTCTGTAATTATTACTGGTTTTTGGCATATTAAATACAACACAGCTTGCCAGTCTCTGCCGTTTGGTTGGGATACTCGATAGTACTGCTCAGTTTGTGCATTTGCTGATGAACCACATGGCCGCTTTGAGCAATGGGTAGAGATTGACTTTTCTCTTGGATGGAGCTCGTCATGGAACTCCTGATGAGCTGTGGAGCTTGGATATTAAAAATGGTTGCCCTCATGGTTTGGGGGGTTCCTCTGGCTTCTTTTTTTTTCTTTTTTTGGGTCACACCTGGCAATGCTCAGGGGTTACTCCTGGCTCTGCACTCAGGAATTACTCCTGGTGGTGCTCGGGCGACCATATGGGATGCCAGGATCGAACCCTGGCCAGTGCCAGCCGGCCGCATGCAACAGAAACGCCCTACCCACTGGGCTATCGCTCCGGCCCTCCTGTGGCTTCTTTTGAGGCTCTATTGGGATGGAAGGCCAGAGCTAGAACCTGCCTTCCCTCCCAGATACTGCATGATCAGTCGAGGCTGTGGTTGGTAAAAATATGTAAATGGAGAATAAAATTATATATAGGATGCAGAAGTCGATAGGAGTTAGATTGGAATAGCTCTTATATATTATAAGAGAGTTATAATTTACATGATTTATGCTTTTGCTGCCCAGAGTTGTGTGGCACCCTGTCTCTGTATTCAGAATCATTCCTGGCTGTCTAGGGTAAACATCAAGATGCATGTATGGTTATTCCTATCTCTGTGTTCAGAATCACTCCTGGCTGTCTTGGGTAACCATATGGGTGTGGGTTCTAGGGATAGAACCCATCTATCGCCTGCCAGGCAAAGGTCCTATTATCTGTGCTATTGTTCCTGCTTCTGGATCTGTATTTTAAATGAATGTCAAATTCATGATAAAAGTAAGTTAATATTTTATTTTCAGTTTTGCATAATAGTCATAAACTTCAGAGGGTAAGAAAATTAAAAAAAAAGTTAAAACTATCTGAGGTCATTAAAGTGTACAAAAATACAGGAAGACATTGGAAGAATAGTTAAGACTTAGTAAAGAAAGTGATATAGTATGGACTTTTCATTTTACATTTTCTAACATGAGGACAGAATGCATTCAATACGCAAGAATGGCTAACTGCAAACTTAAGTTTGACATCTTTCTAAAGGTGTCAATATCAGAATAGAATTTGAGACAAGAGCAATTGAAAATTTAAAATAACACTTCAGTAATCATAGAGCTAGGAAGAAAGGTAGTGGTAGGCTATAATACTTTTTATATAAAATTAACTTATATCTCTTATTAACTCTTAAATCACATATGTATAGGTCAGAGAAAAGCATCCTAATAAAGGAAAATTGAAGGATAAAAGACCTTAGCAGAAAATTTTGTTCTATCCAAGAGACTGCTTTTGTTCAACTGACTTAAACCTCAAAAATAAAGAACCAGTATTTCTTTAGGAACAAAGTTCAATGTAAAGGCTTAAATAGAATGCAAAATTATCAGATATAATATTGAAATTTATTCAAAAAAAGAACTAGTACAATATGAGTCATTCTCTAAAGAAAATTAATATAGACCAACTCTGCTCAGAGACAAATACTGAATTAAGCAAAATATCAAATACTTATTGCAATTATATTTAAAGATGTAATGGAAATATGTTATTAGAAAATGAATGAATATTAAATAGCAGCAGAACAAAATATTATTTGAGATATTTTAAAGAACCAAATGTAAATTTTTAATTGACCAATGTCTTATTTGAAATATGAAATTTTCTAAACTTAGCAAAATAGATACAAAGAAAAATAATCAGAAATGAACGTCACATTATTCTCCCCTACACTTTATATTTGTTTTCTCTTTTTGTTCTATCTTATTACTTTCAACTGATGTTTCTTTTCCTTTTATAGAAATTCCTTAAGAGGGTTGATTTAGTAGCAATTACTTCCTTTAGCTATTTGTCTGAAATGCTCATCATTCTTCCTTTAAATCTGAGTAATAAGTAAGCTAGCTGCATAGAACATTCCTGACTGAAAGTAATATTCCATTCCTCAGTTCTCCTCAAATATTAACCCCACCCCATACATCATGATACTGCTTTATTTTAATTAGAAATTATTTAGGGAAATCAGCTGAAGATCTTTTTTTTCATTTTCTTCTTTTTTTTTTTTTTTGGTAACACCCAGAGGTGTGCAGGGGTTACTTCTGGCTCTGCATCAGGAATTCCTCCTGGCAGTGCTTTAAGAACCATAGGGGATGCCAGGGATCAAACTCGGATTGACCTCCTGCCAGTCAGATTTCCTTCCCGCTGTACTATTGCTCCAGTGCCTTAGCTGGAAAATCTTAAAGGGGTTTCTCTTATATTGGATTCATTGCTTTTCACTTTTTGCTTCTTATGGTTCTATTTTTATTATTAATTATTTAAATTATAAATTAAATGTGCCTTGGTGTATATCTTAGTTTGGATTTATTTTCCCTGGACAGGGCCTGGGGATCTGTATTCGAGTCATCAGCAGCCGTGCACAGACAAGATCCTCAATGTTTAACAGCCACTTCACTAACAGTTGGAACATCTGTTTCATGGCGGACTTAGAAAACTGGAATCTTTACTCCTGTTACTGGCCGACCATTTTTTCCAAATATGTCCCCAGAACAACTTGCTTACTTGATATTCATCTTTATACTCCATGGTTTCTTTTAAACACCTATGTTTGAAGCCAGTGTACAGCCTTGTAATCTGACCTGGGTTGATTCCTGGCACCCACAGAGTCCCTCAAGCCGTGACAAGAGTAATTCCTGAACACTGAGACAGCAGGTCCTGAGCACTGTCAGGTGTGGCCCAAGAAATGAAATAAAAAATAAATTAAGCCTATTATTTACTTTTCTTTAATGTCTTAGGAGTTATAAAAATTCAGTATGTACTGCATTTTCTCTGTACACTAATTTCACACTTAGATGCTATTAATAATTCCCCCAATATTATCCCCTTAAAATTTAGTTTGTATTTGAATGTGTACATCTACCTCACATTGTATTTGTATTTGAACTCATATATCCACTTCTTGACACCTCCCTCTGTTTATCTAACAAATTCAGGGTATTCCTAGCTTACTTCTCATCTAGTCCTTCGGCTGTTTTTCCTGATACTTGAGTTAATTAATAGTATTCTGTTTTTTTCAATTATTAGATTCATGCCTAGGTTTAACACCTTTTTCACACTCTTCTCCTACACATTCACCTCATTTGTCAGTTAAAGGTTACCCATTCTATTTCTGTAGGATCACCTTGTCCCTTTATCATTATATCACAAAAGTTATACTACATTATAATCACTACCTGATTGATTTCTTTAGTGTAAATCTTAATAACTAACTTTTCTCTTTTTGGAGATAAGTTAGAAGCAATGCACTAGAGATTTAGGCACCACTTCTGGTATTTATTGGCCAAACAGTTGAGTGTCCAATTACAGAACCCATAGATAAAGTGGTGACAGGGCCTGCAGTGGTCTACCGGAGAATTTCAGAAATGCCTCAGTTGATATTCTAGGGACCATGTAATGCAGGGAATCAAAGAATCAAATCAGGGTGGGGTGTTTACAAGACCTTCAATCATGTACTCTCTCTCTTTGACTTGGCAACTTTTTTATCTTTAGAGCAAGTGCCTGATTTAAGCTTTGATGTCTTAAAAGATGGCTGGTCCAAAGATGACAGGTTCAGACAAGCATGTTGTTTGCCACATCATGAATAGACAAGAACCAGACAGTTCTATTCTCTCACCACGACTTTTTGTATTGCAGTTCCTGGCTGAGTTCATGTGATTCTTTTTTTCTCCCTTTCTCTCTTTTATATTCTTTTCAATCCATACAATTCTCGTTTTTAACACTGTGATTAAAAACTCTGTTTATAATGCAGTTGTTTCAGGAATACAAAGTTTCAACATCAACCCCACCATCAGTGTAGCCTTCCTTCCACCATTGTCCCGTTTTGCTCCCACCCGCCAAGCCTGCACCCATAGTAGGCACATAAAGGTTTATTTCATAAGTTTCTTTTTTTTTAATTTTATTTAAACACTGTGATTAACAATGTTGTTCACAGTATAGTTGTTTCATTCATTAGACATTCCAACACCAGTTCCACAATCAATGTGCCCTTCCTACTACCAAAGCCCCTTGTTTCCCACCCACAACTTTCCCCATGCCTGCTTTTTTTAGCAAGCACTAATTATATTGCTCACTGGAAAATATATTTTGGAATGGTATTGCTAAAGTTATGATCTTTTTACTCGGTTGTTACATGCTAGTTGAGCTATTTGTGCTATTGTTTCACTTATGAACTTAATAATTAGAGTAAAACTTAGTTACTCTATTTTTTGGCAAAGATATTCAAATTAATCTCTTATAAATGTTCATAATCAATTTCAAACCCACCACAATTGCAACTACAGACAATAATTACTTCAAATTTTCCCTACCTCTGCTTGAGTTATAGTCTGCTGATATTAGTAGAGAAATATCTTCTTAGAAGGTTAATAAGGATTGTTCAATCTCCCAGTGGAACAATCAAACCACTGAGCTCTTTGTATAAAATATTACTGATACAATATGTTGTTACAGATTTGGCATGTGGCTACACATTTTGTTATTGGAAACCATATACTTAAGTTTATAAAATATAATGCAATATTGATTTAACAGTATTCTTCAGCTTGATATGTCACGCCACCACTTTTGCAGCCACGTGCCCCAGGAATTACAGAGATTGTAATTAATTTATTCAACTATGAATCTCTTTGTAGATTCATAGAGGAGCCTCTGGATCATGGTCACTGATAAGTTTACATTGGCGACCAGATATTAAATGGGTGTGAACACCAGATATTCTGGGGCAGATGGCCATGGGAGGAGGGTCCTGGTCCCTGGCTCTGTAAAAGCCTTAAGTTCAATCATGGGAATATGCATAACTGGAATTTTCAATGGATTCACTCATAGGTAGTGGCTCATCTGAGCAACGGTTTCCAGCCTGAAGCATGTTGGCCATTGTGAGGATTGTAAATCTTCAGGCTACCATAGTTCTTTTTGAGATGGGCCTAAATTTCTATTATTATTTAAATCATCAATATTGAATCAAAAAAAACACTAGATCTTATATTCTCACTCCCATTTAAGAATGACCCACCTCAGACTTATGTGCTCTTCTCATTCCAAGTCACACTGCGGCTCAAGTGTGCTGTTTAATTTTCCTGATATCTTATATGTGACATACCTTTGTATATTCAAAAGCTTTATGATGGCTGTTGCTAAAGAAAAAATTCCATAGTCAAAGCCCCAGAGGTCAGTTCAGTCATAACATTGTCTAGGAAAGAAATGGGGTTGTAGGTAACGCTCATTTAAGTAGGATAATACATACACAGGGTAAGCAAGATTCTGAGGGGTGAAGCTCATATATCCATATGCCCCATTCTAGGTATCAAAGGTCCTGGTGACCCACAGAGCTGCCAGGTATGGTCCCAATAATCACCAGCAGTGTTTGGCTAATTAGTGATTTCTAGCTTACCTATCTTCGCTGGTAATGGATCTGTGTACCCAAATATTGCTGGATGAACCCCTTACTATTAATAATATGTTTAGGGAATATACTACAGGACACATAAGTTATGAAAAGCCTCTATGAATATTATGTACAGGTCTTTTTAAGGACTAATGCTTTAATTGATCTCTGGAATAAACCTAGTAGTGGAAATTCTAATTCATGAGTATACTTAGTGATTTAAGAAACTGCCAAAAAGCTTTCAAAAGTTTGTATTCCATTTTATATTCTCACTAATATTGACTGCCAATTCTATTGCCTCCACATCATATCTACAGTGACAGGAAACAGATCAGTGAGTACATGATGGGAGGGAAGGAGATAAAGTAGAAATTAGAGGGGAGGGATAGATTATAAAAGAACAATACAAACTGCTATTAATGATATATATACACTTTATTATTATAGTTAATGGGTATGCACATATTTTAAAACTTACTGAAATCCGTACTTCAAATATATAGTTTATTGAATATGAATTGTACCTCAGAAAGCAGTTATAGTTATGAGAATGATGATAATGATACTTCATCCTGTTACCACCAGTGTTAAATGAGGGAATACATGTTTTAAATGCAAGCCTGGTTTATGTTCAAGTGTTCAATAAATGGCAACTATTATAACTTTATTATTGGTAATAAAAAAAACTAATCTTGTACTTTGCTGCTCTGTAGAGGTATGATATTAATTCAGTGCAGGAAAAGAGAACAATATTTTTCCAACTTTAGTTGGCAGAATTGCACTTTTGAGGAAAAAATGACATTTATTAATGTTTATGATATTCTGAAACATTTTGCCAATATGAATGGACATATTTAATATATAAAAATACAAAACATGAAATCAGTGAATTTTCCAAGACATAAAAAATGTGATTATAATTCCCTTGTTTAAAACTATAATTTGACCTGTAGGAGACCATTAAGCCAGACAACCCCTCCACTCCATGAGGGCCTCCATTTTCCACATCTGGACTTCCCCCTCTTCAGAACTCCACCCAGCAAACCAGCCTATCACAGCACGGCTTGCGCAGCCACAAGAGGCCCTGCGGTTCATCAATAAATGCTGGATTCTGAGATGACTACAAGAGTATGCTACCTGCACGGCAGAGCCTGGCAAGCTACCCGTGTCGTATTTGATCTGCCAGATACCAGTAACAATTATAGACCTCATTCCCATGACCTGATGGAATGGTTTGAGGCTCTTTATGTTCCTGGAGCAAGCAGGTGTCCTTGGGCTCTATTTGCATGAGACAGGTCATATGGAGATGTTACTGGTGCCCGCTCGAGCAAATAGATGATGAATGGGAAGACAGTGATACAGTGATACCCAGACCATAGACCTGAGTGAATGTAAAATGGTTAGCTTTGATATTCATTATTAATATAAAACTTTGCACTGAATCAGTACTAAATATTTTTTAATATAAAATAAAATGTTATTTTCATTGATGCCCTTTTCTTAATCTATTATTTTATTGAATTTCAGGTGTCCTGTACTTGCTACTCATTAGAGGATGATTTTAATGCCTTGTTTCATGAGCATAGAGATCTATAGTTTTCAGAAAAAGTAAAATCAGTTTTTGTTGTTTCAATGTTAGATTTTAACTTCTACTTTTGTTATGAAGAAAGATATTTTTACATAGATGATATTTTCTGTGGACACCATAGAATACCTTCAGGGCGGGGCAGGTCATCATATCTTTGCATTCTTACAGGCAGACATAGAGAATGTCAATCTATACTTATTGATGCATAGGGAAGAAAAAGGGAAGTATGGTGCCAATTTGCTATTGACTTTTAAATCAGTTGCTCTCACTTTCCTCTAGATCTGCTTTTTTTTTATTTATTTATTTATTTATTTATTTATTTATTTGGTTATACATAGAAATGTGTGAGGAACAAATCTTTGGAAGAAAACTTTGTTCCCTTCAAGGTTAACTGAAAAAAAACCTGTGTAGTCTGTTTTTATTTTTGATTTACAATGTGCTTTTATGGCAGGTAGAACACGTTAAAAGTAGCATCTAGAAATTCTGTTTCCCCCTTTCCTTTTATTCTCACATCAGTGTTGTTCTGTATGAGCAAGTCAGGCAAGCTCTCTTAGGAGAGTAACATCTAGCTGGGATCCCATTTACCTAATGGACATGTTTTAAGGAAATCCTGTCCAATTTAGGTCACTGCCCCTCCCCTGTATTTGCTACCAAAAGGTTAAATTTCTAACTCTGAATTCTCCTTGTTGCTAATTTATTTATTTCAAAATATATTTCTCTGGCAGTTTCCTGTGGAATGTATTATGAAATACGTTTTTTATGATTTAAGTAGTAATGCCTGCTTATCAATAAAAAGTATAGAATGTTAAAAGAACAGTCATTACATTCAGAGAAAACTGGTATTAGCATGTATATATTTATTTTTTTTATGAAATCATTAAGTAGTTACATTAGTATGTGAATGCCACGTGTTTTTTTAAAAAATTTGGGCCATACCCTGTAGTGCTCTGGACCTACCCCTGACTCTACATTAAGGGGTTACTCCTGACAGGGGCTCAAGAGACCATATTAGGAGCTGGGGATTGAAACCAGGTTTGCTATCTGCAAGGCAATACCCAATTGTACTAAATCTGCAGCTTCCTCATAAGGTATAAAGTGTAAAATGCAGGTCAGTTGAACAAATAGCCAAACATATTGAATTATGATTTGAGGGAAATGCCTGTCTCCTAAAAATATCAGATTCAGTAAAAATATTCTACATTTTAGGAACTACTATATATAATGAATCATTTAATTTTATTATTTACTACATTTGATTCTCTTATTATATACATCCATAAAACTAAAGCTTGTATTTGTCAAGGCATTCTTATATTTGATCTCACTTAAGTTCTAAACCTTTGTGATGGACTCATCTGATATTTCTGTTTGATATATGTTTTGAAGATGTGGTTTGACAAAATCTGAAAGTTTGTGCTAAGGAAATTCAATTACAGGGCCCTGTGTTTGATGACAGGCTTAGCTAGCTTGGGAGCTTTGCTGATAGCTTAATCTATTTACATGCTCGTAAGCCAAGGTTCATTCTAATGAGGTCTCTCTTCTATGTAAACACTGATAGAACTGATAGAGGGTGTGGCAGTTACAAAAGTCACCTTGACTCTGAATGACTTCTGATTTATTATTATACATGTACTAAGACTTCTATGTCATCTAGATTGGGCACAGCTCCTCTTTATACACACTTGTCCCCAGGGTGGGACAGTTAGAGTATACCAGGAGACTGCCACCCTGGTTACAGTGAGACTATCATTTAAGATTATAGGAAGGACCATACTAATTTGCAGGTGAGTGTGACCCTTTCCAGTATACAGGGAACAAGATACTCAGATCACCCTGATGTAGATAATAATTAAGAAGGACATTGTGGGTACCATCTAGATTACATGAAGCCCGTGGAAATTAAGATGCATTATTTTATACTAGCACCCCTCTCTTTCCAGTGTTTTACATAAGAGCTATTCTCAGAAGGGAGTAGTCTTTGGCATACTCCTTTGTTTATGCCTGTAATATGGTGTGGCACCACCCTTCTACACTCTTCTACTACCTAGAAACTGTTTAGGGTTCTTTGTTGACAGAACCCTCCTTGTCAACAGTTAGGATAACTTTTGGTGTATATAAGGGGACTGACTTGAGGCACTCACCCCTTCTTTTTGGGTAGGACTCCTCTCTGGTAGGATCCTCTTTGGTAGGAGACTTGGGCTCTCGTGTATGGTCTAAATTCTGACCAGGCCACAGTTCTTTCATTATATTGGATTGTGACCGTAGAGTTTTTGTATTTTAAAAGGCTTCTTAGAACTGCTCTGGATTCATGAGCTTCGTCCATTCCCCTGGCAGCCTCGGAGGTAAAAGAGAACTTCTGTCCTGGTACTGTCGGGGACCACAGCTGCTCCCCCAACAGCCCATTGATCATTATATTTGTTCCTATAGTGTAATTTTCCCTTAAATGTTCAGGTCCATGACTGGGACTAGAGATAGCATAAAGGCCTGTAATAATGTCCCATAGAAAGAAGCCCTGAGAATGATTGGTAGCACCACATGGTTTCACAAGTACCATTAGCTGCAGTCTGGATGGCTCTTGTGAAAGACTGGGTGTATTGTTGGTGATCTCCAAGCACAGTAAAGTCCAGCAGGGACAGCACAAGCACAGCCAGGGCAGTCACCTGAGTACTTCTTGGGACTCCTTCAAATAAAAATAGCATTAAAAAGAAACTCATGGTTTTCAGTTGCCTCAGTAGAAAACATAAATAACAGAATACAGATTATTATTATAAAAATATTTTAAATTGTTAATTTCCAGGGACTGTAAAGAGAGTATACTTTACAAAGTATCTCCATCACAATTAGAGTTATACCTAATCCATTTTATGAATCTAAGATTGCAGAGGGCTATACTGTATGACTCAAAGACAATTGGATATAGCGAAAGAACATTCAACCGGTATTAGAATATCCTTGGTTTTCATGTCTAAATTATTAAATAGTCTCTACCTAGTTATTTAATTTTTTGTCTTTATAGTTTCAGGGTAGAATGGTAGTAGTAGCAAACTCATTGCCATGTTTGTCCATTATTTTTTTCTCAGAAAATGCATTCATACACACATTTGAAGATGAGGAATGGTAACTGCCAAATAGTTTCTATTGATATAATGTAGATATTATCATTTGTAAGCAGGGTTTCCATTTTAAACCCTAAAACAGTTTTTTTTTAATTTCTTTAGAGTTAGAAGATGGAGTTCAGTATGGGGGCATATTGCTTTTTCGTTTAAGCAAAAATCATGCTACAAGCAAATATAAAGCAAAAATCTTAAAGTTATAACATGGCAACTACTACATAAAGTTATATAAAATTTTATAGGTAAATTTCAAGCAAGAGTTTATTTCTTCTGGAGAAAAATATTTTTCTCAAAAATGTTTAGAATACATCATTTTGAAGTATTATTTTTTAAAGTAAATTTAGAAAAGTGGATAAGAGAGGCCTCTGGAACCGTTTTTTACTTGACCATGAATCACAAATTAGTTACTTACAAACATTTCACTTTAGATAATCTATGAGTTTCAATCAATATAATAATTGAACCCATACCATATAGTTGTGAGAAGTGGACATATAAATATTAATTCTGGAACAAGTAGTCACATCACGTAATTAGAAACACTTTTAAAGGGAACAATTTGATGTTCTAAAGCTTACTCTGGACTGCCAAAGTACTCTTTGAGTTGCTGTATAAGAGTGAATTATCTCGGTTAAAGAAAAGATGTTAGAATTCTAAATTGTGCTGTACTGTCTTAATCGTAACTTTAGTCAAGGTCAACTATGAAAGGTTTAGGTTGAGGAAAAGATGCATTCTCATAATCAAAAATATAGGACAAAATAAAATCTTAGTGCAGAAATGGAGATTATGAGTTATAAAGGGGAACTTTTTATCTTTGCCAAGACTCAAGAAGTTGGAACTTGGAGCTCACAGGTAGCTGGACACAAGTTTTCCATTTCACCTATGTACTTCACCAAGTACAGTGAAGAATTTTATATAGGGAGGAATGCCAAAATACAGAGGTTAAAGCTGAAAATCTGAAGATTATCAGTTCAGTTGAGTATTACCTATTTTTGTGTTCTGATTAAGTCTTTAGCAAATACTTGCATGTGTTATATACTGTCATTTATTATTAGAGGACAATAAGAAGGGCTGTGAAAGTGAGAGATAATGTGATCCAGGGAAAGTGCAGGTGGCTTTTGGGTCCAAGTCTCATGAAATTAGGAGACGTCTATGTGAGTAGGAGAGCCCCCACCGGTGGCTAACGTGTGGCAGGAAGGGAGAGATGGTCACTTTCTTCAGATCTGCCTCTGCTGCCCGGGACCCCCTGTGAAGGCAAGTTCTCATCGAGTCCTTGCAGGTTCTTGTCTTTGCCTCTCCGAGGAAGAATTTCAGGAGAAGATAAGCTGTGAAGTAAAAACAGATTTTATTTGGAGGCGTTTAGGAAGGGAAGGAGGAGAGAAAGTGAGAGTGTGAGTACGCATCTCAAGAGGGGGAATTGCAGGCGACACATGTGCCCAGGTGACACATGTGCTCAGTGGCCCCGCATGCTCAACCATATGGGCACAAGAAGCACATGGGCTAGGGCAGCATATGTGCTCTCTTCCTTTCTGCAAGGAAGAAATTTTCCCAAATTACACCACATGGGCTTCTACCCAGGTAAGAGTCCGTTGCAAGGTGTTGTCAAGGGGGTAGTGTTGGCAGTTGTGGATGGTCTTTGAAATTACTTTGCTGTCCTTTATGCCTGTTGGAGTTTTTTTGAAGGAGGGGGTTCCGTTCTTCCTGTGCTTTAGGAACATGAAGGTCTATGAGGTCTTAGTTCCTCTGCTCAAGTCCTGCTGGCCTTAGGACTAGGTGGTTTTACTACTCTTTATGAGTTCCATTGCAATAGGTGACCTTTCCTGTATATCTGCCTATATCACGTCGAGATGGAAGAGTGAAGGTACTCACAATCATGACACAATCCTGAGTAAAGATTCTCAAAATCCTGCCTGGTAAGATTCTTTTTGAAAAACACAACGAGTCTAAAAAAATACCATGTTTAGATATCTGAAAGAACACTGAAGAATTGCTTTCTGGAAGAAGACTGAAAATATGGTTGAAGATTAAGCTTATAGAGATTTGGAGGCTATAAAAAGAAGAGGTGATAAATTGGTTATAAATTGGTGTTGTCTGAATTGTTTGTCTAAAGGATTCTTTGCTGTTGCCACTACTGCCACTAACAGAATCAGCAGCAGCCTAAACAGAGCTTACAAACCTACAAAGAAAAAAAGATAATTTTATGTTTAGTTTAATAGAAGCTACAACAATTTATTTTTAGATTGACAGAAACTGCAACAAGCCCAAGAATAATTTAGTTGTTTTTCTTTGTCCTTCAGGTTTCTCTCACTCACACACACACACACACACACACACACACACACACACACACACACACTTCCTTTAGTTTCTCTGCTCCTCATTCTGGTTCACATTGCTGTCTTTTCTGTTTCTGCTGCTGCTGCTCAGTGCCATAATTACCTATCCAGGTCAAGGGTCGCTGACAATGCTTATTTGTCCTCAGAGATGAGAAACAGGTTCTTCTTATTCCCCAGAGTATAATCAGGGCCAGGTTGTGACCTTTTACCTGAGTTTGCTACACATTACAAAATAACACTTGTGTTGAATTTCTAATTTCTCTGAGAGTCCTTCAACTCATTTTTGTAACTCCCCAATTTTTATTTTATTAAAGCAGGGTGAATTAAAAATTTATTAACGGTTGAAATTTTACATGCAATATGCTGTTACTGGGGGCCTAAGCAATAGCCCAGCAGGTAGGGCGTTTGCCTTGCATGCGGCCGGCCCATGCCAGCCAGGGTTCGTTGCCCGGCATTCCATATGGTCCCCTGAGCACTGCTAGGAGTAGTTCCTGAGTGCAGAGACAGGAGAAACCCCTGAACATTGCTGGGTGTGACCCAAAAAGCAAAAAAATATATATATATATATATATATATATATATATGCTGTCATATGGTTTGAGGCTCTTTATGTTCCTGGAGCAAGCAGGTGTCCTTGGGCTCTACTTGCATGAGACAGGTCATATGGAGCAAATCGATGATGAATGGGAAGACAGTGATACAGTGACAGTGATGCTGTCACTGGTTGAAACACACATATCATCTTCTCTCTAACAGTGTTTCCAGGTTCATTGTCCTAAACTCTACCTGCACTTTCTGCCCCAGTCTCAGCCTTCCATCTTGACCTGCTTCTTTTAAGTTTGGTTATTAAAGTTTGGGTTTCATGACTTTAAGTGAGAAGACATAGATGAGAAGCAATAGGGCCAGGGTCAAAGTGATCCAACTGCTTGGGTGGTGTTAAGGAATGATAGTGATAAATATCCATAACAGTCAACATCATTGAAATCCTAAAACTCTTGGATTAAAATAGAAACACTTGCTCCAGTCTAGTATGCCTCCCAATACAGAAGTTCATCAAGAAACCTCATTTCAATGCAACATTTTAAAATTTTATTTTAATGTAGACAGAAGCCACAACTGTTGATAGAAATATATAATTGAAGTTAATTAGATAATGACACTCCAAAATTAAAATCAATAGATATAAAAAATCAAATTTTTAAGTGAAAATTGTTTTGTCTACCCAAGGATTGTTAAGCACTTGTCTAAGAATTTATTAAGCTGTTTGTTGCCAGTTGAATATTCTGTGTTATTGCTTTTGTTTCTAGAGCTTAGCTGGATTCTAAGTAACTTTCTCATGTAATTTATTGTGTGTTTGATTACAGTTCTAGGTGTTTCAGGTTTAACATTGGGCTGTCCTTTCTCTTCCTACAGGAAGCATAGGTTAATTCAATTGTCCCCATTCCAGTGCCCTGGAGGTACACCCTATCCCACCAGGCCACACCCAATCCTCTGTGTGCAATTTTAATCTCTCCTTGAGTTCTTCTACCACAACCTGTTAGTCACTATATCTCCTAATCAGATACAGCAATTTACAAAGTTATGCCTTCTGATGACCTTGGAATTTATATTGTAAGGGAAATGTTGCTTTTTTCTTTCCTCTAGGCCCTTTGCATAATCTTATGTTAGAGCAATGTTTTTTTTTATTTTGTTAGTAGATACAGGGAAACAGTTCATGCTATTTTTTTGTAATATAGGAGTTAACTGACTCTGAAATATTTACTTCTGGGAATCCATCTGTTGGATGACACAGCCTAGCTAGCTTTGGATCTTTGCCCTTTAAGCTATTTACAGTTTAAACTATTTATATGTCTTTAAGCCAAGGGTCATGGTAAAGAAATCTCTCTTTGTGTAAGCACTGATGGAGGGTATGGCAGTTACATTAGTCATTTTGAATCTGAATTAATAACATTTGGAAAACTATTATAATCTCTATTATGATTTCAATGTTATCTAGATTGGGCACAATTCCGTTAAAACCCATTGGTCCCGCCACAGGACAATTAGAATTTACTAGGAGCACACCACCTTGGCTATGTTGAGACTACTTTTTATCAACACTGCCAAGATCAAAGGAGGTATCTGCAAGTTTACCCTCAGGAAGGCAGGCATGACCCTTTCCATAAACAGAGGAGAGGAAACTCAGAACTACCTTGGTACAGAGTAGAAATAAGAAAACCCTGTGGATACCATGTAGATTGCATGAAGTACATAAAATTATGATTTGATTATCCCCATGTATATACATCCTTTATGATATGATGTTTTTTTCTTTATACCAGCCATCTCTCTCTGTCTTTCTTGCTTTCCAGTGTTTTGACACAAGAGTAATCTCTGAGGAAGGGACTAAGGCCTAGCATTATTATTTGTTTAGGCCTGAAACAGAGATGTGGCTCCACCAAAAAGCTGATTCCTTGATCATTGTTAATGCAACCCACCCTGAAGAAAGGATTCTGACGTTTGGGTACATAAAGGGACTAACTTGGGGGAGATCCATCCATTTTGGTGGAAGACCTGGGCAGAGTGCATGGTCAAGAGGTCTGACCAAGAGCCAGAGGTGAGTAATCCCATTATTTTGAATTGTAGTAGCAAAGCTTGTTTTATTATTGGTAATTAGTAAAGATTTTTGGAACTAAACTGAACTTTAGGTCTGTTAATATGATGTTGGTCCTTGAGTTAAAAAGGAAACTTGTTCCCCGATATTGTTGGAGACCCCTGCTGCTCCCCAACATCTGGCATCCCTGGGTGGATATGGTCATCATCAGCCATAGGTTAGCTACTCTGGCCTCGACATGGTCAGGCTAAGTGCCATAAGATGTTTACTAAGTTTATGAGCATGGTCATGGAACAAACTCTGACATGACCCATAAAGAAGTGACAAAGTAAAGGCACTGTTGGGATTACAAAAGACTAACTTGATCAGAAAGCCGTAATCTGGGAAATAGAGCAAGATTTTCCCAGGAAGAACCACCCTTTGCCTTGAGTTCAGAGAGATCATGTTAAACATATCTACAGTGTAGATAATAGTCTATATCTTTTACTGTGCTTACAGAAAATGACTAGAAATATTATTGAGAAATAAATTAATATGATTGTTTACAGGTTACCAGTAAAGGACAGGAGAAATTAATAAACACTTAGAAGGAATCCTCCTAGAAGGAGTCTAAAGTGTTGTAGAGCCTAGACGAATTCCTCCCTTAGGTTGCATCTCTAGAAGATTGTGCTCTAAAGGAAGGAGCTATAAAACTGTTCATTGTTCACCACTTAACTGTAACTCCCTACCTCCAATCCTTCACGATGTTTCTGTAATAAGGCATCATCACTTGAATTAAACCTTTACTGATTACCAACAAGCTTTTGGCCCTGTTCCTTCATCCATTATTTGAGGGTATAGTCATTGTTCCCAAATGCAACAGAGGAACTCACAAAAAGATCTGTTGGGGGCCTTACAATACCACAGAAACAGAGGTATGTCCTACCACAGTGCTCCTTTTAGAATTTCATTTTGAGCAACTAGAATGTGTTGGCACAGAAACTTCAGGGTCTATGGTTAGGACCAATGAATCAACATGCCAATGGTGGTAGGAGGTAGGCCTGGCTGCCAGTACCCCTGGAAGTATGATGGTATAGAGGCAGTCTGTTCACCCCATTCCAAGAAGACCCCAGAGTTCTAGCCTGAGCATCAAGGTACCTGAAATTATTTGCAGATTTGACATCTCTGTAGAGAATCTTCATGAAACAGTGGAGTTGAGTTATTGTTATAGCTGCAGCAATGGAATATGGATGAGGCTGCTGAGCTTCAGTAGGGCTGATACTTGATCCATCCACCTCCCAAAGGTGCCCTTAGAGTTTTCAGCCTTGGGACTAGTGTTTCATCAATTTTAGCTGCTTGTCTGCATCTCCTCAGAGATTTAGAATGGAATCAGTAGATCAGGGTCAATAGATGACTCAACATGGTGGCTGCTGTGGGAAGTGGTCTAGAGTGTAATTTTTCAAGACCATATCTCAGCTTTGTAACTCTCGTTTTCATACATAGATTCTCCATTGCTATTTTCCCTAAAAGAGGAAATAAAACTTCACACAACTTGCTTTATTTCTTGTCCAAACACACACCACATTCTAACATGATGGTCAATGAGAGCATTGACTTTATCCAGAAAGGAATTCCTGTTCTAGCCCAAGGCAGATGGAGGAAATAATATGTTCACAATAATTCATGGTAGGTATCCAGAATTCTGGTTTATTAAACCTTAAGCAACAGCACATGAAGAGCACCAAACCGCCCAGTCAAGTAGGTGCTAGATGGTTGAGGTATACAGTCAAGCACATCTTAAAATCTGTTATCCAGTGTGAAAGGATCACTTCAGCATCCAATTAGGTTTCAAGGAAAAGACAAACATAGGAACAAAATAAAAATCGCATTTCTCTCTCTTTTATAGATTTATCGTTTGTAAAATGTTACTGAGCTTTAGTGTAACACCTTTATAGATTTTTGTACTCTCCAAACAGTTACTCTTAGTAGGAAGAAAAGCCTATTTACAGACAAATTTCAAATTTCACTCAAGAAGATAAAAATTACTAATCCCAAGTGCTAGAGTTCCTCTTCTCAATGTTAAGACTAGGTGTTTCAAGTGGGCTTGATTCCATATCTAAAGAGAAAAGTTGGTTTGTGCTAGAAACACTGGCCAATTTCTGTTTTGTAGGATGACGATGTACAAAAATTAGCATTCTAATGCAAGCATAAAGTTACATTCTTAACTCATTTGTATTCTTCGCTAGACTTTAACAAGAATAATTTGTGTTATGTTAATGTAAATTTATAAAATGGACACTTACATATTCTTGGTCACTACAATGATTCTTTTAGCTCAGAAATTCTTAAAAAATTATCAATCAAGTGAATACCAAATTCTACAATGAGAACTTTCTACCCCACTGACATCTCACAATAATCCTAGATAAGAATAATTAAGGCAATGGACTTGCTTCTGTTCTGTTTGGCTTTATCTTCATTTTCCTGATTCTTATAATCAGTTTTGTTGTGTTTTTCAAATCTGTTTTGTACTATTCTGTTCTCAATGTCTTGTTCCAGGGTTTTTTATTCAGATGATGAATTGAGTATATATATATATATATATATATATATATATTCATTGGAAATTTTTCAGAAGATACATTGCTAGTGTCTGTGAGAGACTCCAGACATGGGGCAGAGCTGTTACTGGCTCTCCCTCTGCCCATCTGCTCATGAGGCACCTGGGAGGGATGGCGGGTTCTAGCCCTGGCCTGCCACCCCAGCAGCGCCTCACAACAAGCCAGGTGACCCCCCACTCCATGAGGGCATCCATTTTCCACATCCGGACTTCCCCCTCTTCAGAACTCCACCCAGCAGACCAGGCTATCACAGCCCGGCTCATCAAGATCCACCCTGCAGAAGTCTTTTTTTAAATCCGGCCCAGGTATGCTGATTCAGAGACTCACAGATATGGGGCAGAGCTGCCACTGGCTCTCCCTGTGCCCAGCCGCTCACGAGGGAGCCTGGGAGGGATGGTGGGTTCTACCCATGGCCCACCACCCCATCAGAGACTCGCAACAAGCCAGGCGACCCCCCCATTCTATGAGGGCATCCATTTTCCACATCCAGACTTCCCCCTCTTCAGAACTCCACTCAGCAGAACAGCCTATCACAGCCTGGCTCGCGTGGCCACTTGTGGCCGCGCATTTCATCAATAAATGCTGGATTTAGAGATGACTACAAGAGTTTGCTATCCACAAGGCAGAGCCTGGCAAGCTACCCGTGTCGTATTTGATATGCCAAATACCAGTAACAATTATAGACCTCATTCCCATGACCTGATCGAATGGTTTTAGGCTCTTTATCTTCCTGGAGCAAGCAGGTGCCCTTGGGCTCTACTTGCATGAGACAGGATATATGGAGATGTTATGGTGCCGGCTAGAGCTAATCGATGATGAACGGGACGACAGTGACAGTGACATTGCTAGTAAATGCTCTAGATGAGAGCTTTCTACTGAGAGTATGCCACCTACACAGTAGAGCCTGGCAAGCTACCCGTGTATTATTTCTAATGCCAAAAAACTAGTAACAAATATAAGCCTCAATTCTATGACCTGAAGAATGAGTTGAGGCTCTTCCTGTCCCTGGAGCAAGCAGATGCCCTTGAGTTACACTTGCTTGTTACAGGAAGTGTAACTGGTGCCTGCTGGAGTAAATCGATGAACATCGCGAAGACAGTGATACAGTGATACATTGCTAGAGTTCTGTGAATATGTTTTTAAAGTGTGCTTTACTCCAATATGCTCTAATAAAGGATTATGTATAAACATCTATCTTGAAGCAAATTGTCTGAATTTGTATTTTGTATTAAAATTAATAAATTAATTCCTATTTAAGCACTGTGATTTTAAAAGCAGTTCATTATCAGTTGTTCTAAGCATTTAGTATTCCTACACCACCAGTGTGACTCTCACCAATATAAATTGTCTGTATTTATATCAAATTCTGATATTCACTGGCGGTCACATTGTAAATTTACTAACTCTATATCTTAGTTTCCTTATCTGAAAAAGAGTTCAACTATTAGAATTTATAAAGATATTGAGAAGAGGATTAAACAGAGCAGATTGAATGTGTGTATAAATTTATATATGTGTTTAAATCATTACATATATTAGATTTTATTTAACATAGTTTAAAATAGCTTTCTAACTTGTTTAATTTTTTTTAAAAGTATGGGGCCGGAGCAATAGTCCAGTGGGTAAGGCGGTTTTGCCTTGCACGCGCCAGCCTATACCAGCCAGGGTTTGATCCCCAGCGTCCCATATGGTCCCCCAAGCCAGGAGTAATTCCTAAGTGCAGAGCCAGGGGTAACTCCTGAGCATTGCAATGTGTGACCCACAAAGCAAAAAAAAAAAAAAAAAATTAAAGTAGTAGTTCTGCATGGCATGTTAATGTTCCTAATTCCAGTATTCTGTCTCATATGGTACTTTAGGCCATAATTAACAGACTATTCAGAGATAAGGGTGAAATACCTTAAAGTAGGAAATGTCTATTATAATTGAGGGTCCAAATTCTGAAGTCATATTCTATTTGTGTGACACTGCAGTAACTTCAAACACTGTTTATACTTCTACCCACAGTAGTAGTGTTTGTAGCAATTCTAAGAACATTACACTTAATCAACACATGACAATATCTTGGAGTCTAAAACTAAGTAGCCATTTTACCAGTTCTAGGAACTCACTAATTTTAGACCTCTATTTTTTGAATCAAAATAAATAACAAAAAATCAACTTTTGGGCATATCCATTGTAAAATTAAAGGTCTTTAGAATAGGACTTTAAGATCACTCATGAAATATGACATGTCTTGGAGATGAAGCCATAGTACATTTGGTAGGGCTCTTGCCTTCCACACATTTGCCCTGGGTTTTATCCCAGACATCACATATAATCTCCCAAGCACTGTCAGGAGTAACTTCTGAGTCCAGAGCCAGGAGTAACCCCTGAGCATCATGGGGTCCATTTTTGGGTTCTTTTTGGGTTACCCAAAAAGAAAAAACAGAAATATGATGTTGATGTGTCTTCCTTTTTGTAGTTATTCTGTCAGTTCTAGAACATTATTTCTAATAATATTTGGCAATTTTTCATTTCTTCAAAAAGGTAATCATATAATCTAATTCCTAATTGGTCTTATTTCATGGGTGATAATTTTTTCAATGAACTTTGAAAGAAAATCTTATAAAGAAAAATATTTTCATATATTTTCAAATATGGTCAATGAGACAATAAAACAGACAAGAAACTTGTTTGCTTGCAGCAGGTCTGGATTCAATCTGTAGTGCCACACATGGCCCTTCAAATACTGCCGGGAGTACTCCCAAGATCAAAGGGAGTAATAGCTTCTAGGCACTTCTTGGTGTGGTCCAAAACAAAAAAGAAAATGAAACATCATGACAATCTTAAGAGAAAATAATTTTTTGGTGAGTGCACACCCAAAATAGTGATTTTGTTTATTTATTTATCTACTTACTTATTTTTATTTATTTATGTATTTATTTACAAAATGTACAGGTTCTGTATGTATAGTGGTTAAATCCATGTGCTCTGGAACCAAACCACCTGGCTTCAACCCAGCAGCTGCGCACTTAATATTAGGCAACTTTAGCTATTTTGCTCAACCTTTATCTTCTTTATAGGCTGAAAAATGTAGCACAAGAATATTAAACTCATAGCATTCCTTTCTTTTCTTTTAAATTTTGGGGCCACACTTGTTTATGCTCAAGTCTTACTTTTGCCTCTGTGCTCATAGATAACTCCTGAATGGAACCCAGGTGGGTCTCATGCAAGGCAACCTTCTTTATCATCTTTTCAGTACTAACTCAGCATTTTTTGAAGATTAGTGAGAAAATTTATGCAAATTTATTATTAATAGATTATCTGATACTTGGGAAACAGTGGACAAGGAGCTAAATTTTTCCCATTAAGGACACCATGCCTTGGGGCCGGAGCGATGGCCCAGCGGGTAGGGCATTTGCCTTGCACGCGCGGCCTGCCGGCCGGGTTCGATCCCGGCATCCCATATGGTCCCCGAGCACCGCCAGGAGTCATTCCTGAATGCAGAGCCAGGAGAAACCCCTGAGCATCGCCGGGTGTGACCCAAAAAAGCAAAAAAAAAAAAAAAAAAGGACACCATGCCTGAGGTAAATTGCTCACATGATATCTTAACACAACTTTAATTTTTGTTTGCTTTATTTTTTGTACCATGCTCTGCCCATGCTGAGGAATTACTCCTGGCTCTGTGCTCAGGGATCATTCATGACAGGGCTTAGGGGATCATATATGATATAAAAGGTTGAATTAACATCAACTCCATGCATTAGAACCTTTAAAAAATGGGCTACATCCTGCATTACTCGAGAGTTACTCCTAGCTCTGCAGTCAGAATTCACTCCTAGTAGACTTGTGGAACCCAACCATATGGAGTGCCAGTGATTGAATCCGGTTAGGACATGTGCAGGACAAGTGTCCTACCCATTTTACTGTCTCTCTGGTCCCATCAAAGCAAACACCTTGACCCCAATACTGTGTCTCTGGTTCAATAGTTATTTTTTTTCTTTCCTAACAAATAAACAATAAAGATACTCATTTTTTAGATAAATCTTCAGAAACTTTTATTCTACTAGATACAAACTTTTAAAGTCCATTATCATAGCTTCAGTGGACTAACTGACAAGTTTTCCGTTTGGTTTTCATACCTTTCTATTTTCCCCACTTCATTGCATCTTAAGCATCACTGCCAGATCAATCTTCCTAAAAAATCAGATAGAGTTCATCACCATTCAGCTTTGGGTCTTTAGTAGTGCTCTATTTCTCATGCTATACAATTCAGACCCTTTATCATTGTATCTAACATCCAAGGGTAATGTTAACCTCAACCTTGACAAAACTTCAAATGTAATAGTTTAATATTGCCATAGCATTTGTTTTCATTTCTGTTCCTGTGTTTTTCTTCTTCTCTTTCTTTTTAAAACATTCATTTAATTTTGTATAACATGCAGTGTGATTTTATGTGAGCAAATAAAGACACGTAATACATGTATTGAAGGAAAGATGTTATGAACAACTGTACCATAAAAAGCTATGCTTAAAGTAATTGATTAATAAATGTTCATCAAATGAATTTTGCAAGTATATAAATTTTCAAATTTGTGTTTCATGAAATTCACCTTCTAATGGAAAGAGGAATTTAGCATTTTATTAAATTGTCATATAAACTGGCTCTGGGCTTTCTATTGAAAATATTCAAATTATTTTCTTTTTATATTAAATAACTTAGTTCCAGAGACAGATGCTCAAAATATGTTTGAATGTTATTTTATAAAAACATAAAAACAACTAAATTTTTAAAAAGAGTATTTAATGAATTATATAGACATTAATCTTTTCCCTATTTTATAGTAAATATTTTATATACATCTCATTTAATTCTTACAATAATCTTGCTACTAAAACATTTATTTATGTAACTTGAGACTTAAAAGATTAGTAATTTCCTCATTTGGTCAGAATATACAAAAACTTTGATAGCTTGGCTCTTCTCATAATACTTTTAGCTAAAAAAAGCAGTTATCTCCACTGATAGGTTTTGAGACTTACTTCCCAGGAGCTGACAAGGGAAATGTCTCTGGAAAGAATAATTAAATGGAAGGAGTAAAAATTTGCCTAGAACTATTTTTTGGTCCAATCTATCTTCTCTTCAGGAAGTTTATGGCCAATTTTAGCAAATGATCAAGATGTAGCAGGTAAGTACTACTTAAGTAGCAAGTATTTTGTGACAAACAGCAGGTGGAATTGAGGTGAAAGAGACACTAAAGCCACATATTTCTCAGAGGTTTCCACATCTATTTGACTTTCTGCAATGCTTAAAAAAGAGGCAGTCACTGTCTCCAAGGAACTCTATCTGTTTTACGTGCAAAACAGAACTGCTCCCCAGCTCTGCCTGAGGCTACTGCAGCTCCATGAACCAGTCCAAAGTTCTCCACACTCAGCCACACCAGAAAGGACTCTGGTCCAGAATATGTTAAACTTTTTTCATTCTTGACTCTCTTTAAAAAGTCATTTATTTGAGGTAACTCTGAGCAGTAATCAGGGCTTACTCCTAGCTCTGTGCTTACAGATCACTACTAGAAGTCTTTAAGTACTCTATGTGGTGCCAGGGATCAAAACGAGGTCAAACCTCCAGTATGCTTATAGTTGTTGGAAATGGTAATACCAGACTAGAACTGAGCATTGAATGTAGGTGAAGGGATATACATGATAAACCCTAAATGTATGTATTGCAAGTCATGATGTATAAGAGAAAGGAGAGAGAGAGAGAGAGAGACTGAGACCGAGACGGAGACAGAGACCGAGACAGAGACAGAGACAGAGAAGAGGCAAATTGCTTGCCATAGAGACAGATTGGGGAGGAGGGAGGAAATCTGGGGACATTAGTGGTGGGAAATGTGCACTGATGGAGGGATGGTGCTGCTACACTGTATGACTAAAACCCAATCGTGAACAGTTTTGTGATTGTATATATCACAGTGGTATAATAAAAAAAGAAATAGATTTAATAAAGGAAGAAAAAATTTGGTAAAACCTGTGAAATGCATATGCCCTATCCACTGTACTATTTCAGCCAATGGGAGTCCTATTTGTTCAAGAAATTTTTAGATAATTCCAGGTATATAAAACATGAATAGAAACAAATACTTAGTTATTATAAATCATAATTTAAGTTCAAAATATATTTTTGACTTGCATATTTAGTTGTCTGAACCCATATGGGAAACAACCCCAACCATGGGTTGTTTCCCATGGTTTAAGATGCAGACATCCAGAAGATACTATAAAAGCAACAGATACCAACAAGCCAAAGCCATCTGTAGAATGATCTCAAACAAAAGAAAATAATAGTTTATCTACATAAAAGCATAAAACTCTGCTAGCAAATATACCATGTAATGACATGGATTGCTGAGTTAAAAGACTACCTTTTCTTTGTAGATCAGAGCAATCACCTCTACTTAAATAAAATAGTTTGTTCACCCATCAAAGTAACATTCACCCTGAAAGGGGAAAGAACATGTACATGTACAAAGAAGTTTTCTAAATTTTCCTGTTGAATATGCATCAATTTGAGCTAAAGACTTGTACATTGAAAAGAATAAAGAACATTTCTCTAGAAAGAATAAAGAATTATAGTTTTTATATTAGAAATGCAATCTTCATTTTGTACAATAGGGTGCTTGTTTACTTTTCACAAAGGGTTAGGGTAGTATAACTCTTTTCTTTTCTGCTTCTTGGGTCACACTCATTGATACTCAGGGGCTACTCTGGATCTTCACTCAGGAATTACCCCTAGTTGTGCTCAGAGTATCATATGGGATGCTGGGGATAAAACCCTTGTTGGCCACATGCAAGGTAAATGTCCACCATGCTTTGCTATAGCTCTGGCCCCAAGGGTAGTTTAACTCTTTGGTGAATTTAAGAAATATATTGAGAATATGTTCAACCAAGTTTCCATCCTAGAACCCCATATGAAAATGTATAGTCATATGTATGTTCAAATTCACATATGCATACATATATATTTATACAATGTATGTTGTGTTAAATGATTTGTACTGTAGAATGTTTACTGCGTGTAATGTAAATATTCATTGCTATTTTCCTCTCGAAACATGTCTTATGATCTCGCAGAGCAGTTTACCGTTTCAAATACACATTTTGTTTTTAAAAAGCATAGTTCAAAAGACACAGATGTCCCAAGGAGCTGTGGCATTCAGTCTGCCCTTTGGGTGGGAAGGACTGAACAGATGGACTTTCAGTTCTCATTAAAGGCCAATTGATTTATGTTTTTGCCAAACGAGTTTGGAAAAGAAATTTGAAATTCTGTCTTCCTAATATGTGAATTACCACATATTTTCTGAAAATTCATATTCAAGTGCAGTTGTTTTCAGTTTCTCACAGAAAGTTCTAGTGACCAAGTAAAATTTTTTTAAAATGTTAACTTTTTTTCCAGTTTTTAAAATGTAAAACTGTGAGATATATAGTTTCAAAGTTGTTCATGAACTAGTCTCAGTCATGCAATATTCCATCACCCACCCTTTCTCCAGTGATAATTTGCTAACCAACGTCTGTTTTTTTTTTTAAAGAGAAAACATGCTCCATTTCTGGAATCAACAAGAAAATTTCAACTTAACCTAATAGTAAGACCAAGCAAACATTCAATTGTGTTTTAAATGAACCTACTAATATCAGGCAAACTTCCTATATTAAGAAACATGCACAGTAGTATAAAATATTAATGCAATTACTTTTTTTATTCTTGTTTTTGGGCCTTTCCTGTCTATACTCAACCTTTCTTCAGGCTCTATACTCAGAGTTGTTATGGCTAAGGGAACCATATGGGGTGCTAGACAGCAAAGAAGACAAGCACGCTACTGCTGTTCTATCTCTACAGTCCCCAATATAATTCCCATTTTATTGATAATTAGGCATTTCTATGATTAGTTTTAAACCTTTTTGAGGGTAACGGGGCTTTCCTTCCTAGTAAGAAAAATTTAAGTCATCTCAAGTAATTTGGGAGCTACTTTATGGAGGAAGTAAGGAGAGAAGGGCATGATAGTCAAGAGTTCTGGTTGGTCCCTCTTTCACATATGCATTCTAGTTTGCCCTTCCATAGGCCATTATTTGCATGGGACATACAAATCTGATGGGTCAGTCCCACAGAGCCTTATTTATATAGAGGTGCTCCTACCACTTGAGGTGTTACAGGTATGGCTGTGGTGCCTGGTTGTGTCAGCAGGTGGCAGACAGGAGACAGACTTGTCTCCCACCCAGGGCTCTGCCCTGTGGGCCCTGGATGGTGGATGGTCTGACATAGAAAAAAGACTGGGCCCCCTGGGATGAACCCAGAGTCATGGCAGAGCTTGGTAAGCAACCTGTGGTGTATTTGATATGCCCAAAGCAGTAACAATAATGGACCTCATCCCCAACGAATGGAGACATTACTGGCACCCGTTGGAGCAAATAGATGAACAATGGGAAGACAAGTGATACAAGTGATACAGTGTCTGTAAGTCTCCTTCCTGCCCCTGCAGCCTGTTGCTAATGACAGATAGTTCTACCTCCCATCTCTGTCTCTCTCTAACTCTCTCTGTGTATCTCTCTCTCATTTTGCCTTTAGGCACTGTGATTTGCAATACTGTTACTGAAAGGCTGTCATGCTTATGAATGATCATTTCCAACTATCATTGTCATCGTGGTCCCTTCTCTGTCCTAAGCTTACTCGCCTCCCCTCGTTCCCCTTTGGTGCCTTGTTTGTTACCATGAACTAGTCCTCTTGGCCCTTGTTTCTATCATTTTTGGATACTACTTAAATACTTATTTTTCTTTGTTTAAATACCCAATGATTATGTTTGCCTCTATTCCATTGACTGATTTCACTCACCATGGCACTTTCCATATCAATCCACATATAAACAAAAATCATGTCATTATTTTTCTTAACTGTCCTTTAGAGTTCCATTATTTAGCTGTACCATAGTTTTTCGACCCACTCAACTGTTCTTGGGCACTTGGATTGTTTCCAGATTCTGGCTAGTGTGAACATTGCAATGAACATATAAAAAAAGTACTGAAAAACAAGTTATCAGGGAACTACAAATTGAAACAGCAATGAGATATCATCTCACACCATAAAGACTGGCACATATCAAAAAGAACAAGTCCTGGTGTGGATGCAGGGAGAAAGGGACTCTCATTTAATACTGGTGACATGCTGGTGGGAATGTCGATTGGTCTGGTCTTTCTGGAAACAATATGGAATTTCTCAAACATCCTGGAAATTGAAGCAGGAAATTGAACTTCTGTACAACCCAGAAATATATCTTAGACATTACTCCTCCTGGAAATAATCCCTAGTGGCCAAAAATTGAAATGCTGAAAAACCATCTGTACTCTTTTGTTCAAAATGTGAACTTCTTAGCCTAAAGTCTAGTATTCAAAAAATCAGCTCGTGCTACAAAATAGATTTCCCAACTAAATAGCTTTTTAATTCACCTCAGGATCTGAAAAAAAAGTTTTTTTTTTTGCTATGGAATATCTTTTTTTCCCTCACAATTTTACTGTGAGTTGTCTCTTTTTATGCCAGTCTTTCTATGATCATTCAAGCCAATAAAATTGCTTCTTTTTCCAAACTCCTTTATGTTTTGCTCTGTACTTCACTAATTTAATCATATTTCTTGGGCAGATAGTCAACCAAATAGGAACTGCAGTGGGGGAATTCATTGACTGAGACTGAACTCAGGGTCTGGTATTTACAAATCACTTACTTTGTTATCTAAGTTAACTTTGACATATTTCTGTTGGCTTTCTTTCATGCAACAGTTCTGTCACTATATGTAGTATGTTAATAATTGGATTACTCTAATTCCTATACTGGTTAAGAAGTGAGAACATTTCTTAGAAAACAAGATCTTTCCTGGCTAATAAAAGGAAAAATCAGTATGGAGGAATTAGCCTTTTAGTTTTAATTTAAACACTTCTAGAGCCTTTCAATAGCAACTAAATTTTCAGATTTGCTTTCCTAGGTAAGAAATTATTTCCTGGGTAATAAATTATTATTTAACAAGATTTTTTTTCTTATTTTCCAGTATTTATAAAATCACTCTCCTCAAATTCACTTGAAATTCAGTTGAAGACATTATCAAATTGAATTGTCACTTCTAGTGTTGCCTTATCACTTTTAACATCTAATACACTGTTGAATAACCCAGAGTATAAGAGATTAGTATAGCAATATTAAAATTTGAGCTCTACTAAGCGCTTTAATTCATATTGAGAGCTTTTAGGTCTGTTATACTATAAAATTGATGGTTATGCTACACAATTCAGGTTAATTCTAGATCAGGTGCAAACACCTGGAGAATTTTACTCACCCTTGCTTAAGGGATAATATTGGACTCTAAGTGCCTATTTAAATAGTCATGAGTTGGTTTTCGACTTATACTATTATCATGTTTCTGACTATTTACTTTTTTTACCTCAAGGAAGAAGGGCATGCTGTGTGAATTGGGAAGGAACTAAAAAGAAATCGTACTTAAAAATTAGAAAAGAATGAAGAATGTGAAGACATTATTGGCAAGTAAAGACTATGATTTCAGCTTCTTGATGCCTTGGAATTCTCTACACCAGGAGGAAATCATACACATATACATGTAGATTGACATTAGGTTTCCTTCAACTTCATGTTTGTTCTGTTTACTTTTCTTATTTTTTATCTTTTATTATTTATTTATTTATTTATTTATTGCTTTTTGGGTCACACCGGCAATGTTCAGGGGTAACTCCTGGCTACGCACTCAGGAATTACTCCTGGTGGTGCTCGGGCACCATATGGGATGCTGGGGATCAAACCCGGGCTGGCAAAGGCTGGCCGCATGCAAGGCAAACGCCCCTACCCTGTGGACTATCGCTCCAGCCCCTACTTTTCTTAATATTATTCCATTTTGTGTTGTGATTGTCCAGAGGTAAAGGTTGACATTTAAACATTGACACTTAGCCATTTAGGGATTTTAAACAAAAAATTTAAACAAATATTTTCTTTGTTAAAACTATCTATTATTATTATTGTTTTACTTTTCAGCCACACTGAATGTGTGACTTTGTGTTCCAGGATCAATATTCTCATTGCACAGGGAACATATGCAAAACCAGGGATTGAATTGAAGCTAGCTGGATCAAACAGGGGTTGGCTTTATGCAAGGATAGTGCCTTAACTGCTATACAATCTCTCTGGCCCTGCAAAATGTTCTTAATTCTATCAAGATCGTAGCTTTTCTTTATCGATGGTAAGAGAGCTCCAAGTTTGGAAAGGTCTATCCACAATGGGCTTATTTATTTCCATACAAAGCTGCATTGACCCTTTTACCATACTTGATAACTCATTCACATTAGACTCAAAGTGATATATAAGTGACTAACATATATGCTTATCCTGGACTTGGAGAAATATAAGTATCCATAATTTTACCTGTTACATAATAATTCCCTAAAAGAAGTTAGGGATTAGTTTAAAAAAAATCAAAACTTGGTCTTGGTTTTTGAAACTGCAGAGAATGATTTCCTTGTCATGTCCTCCCCTAAAGTCTGTAACAATAATTAAGTTGCACACTGATGGTTAACTAGAAATCTCTGTTTACATTTGCAATGAAGTGAACTTTCACAGTTATAAAAATAAATAACAAGTGAATATAGGGTTGATAAATGTCCATGTCATTATTTTGTCAAAGTGTGAAATTTTCCCTGCTTTTATAAAATACTTTTTTAAAAATAGCTAATAGAATATTTAACAAAGAAATTCACCAATGTTTTAAGAAAAAAATTAAGTGGGTAGACTTTTTTAGCCTGGAGAGAAAGTGTGTGGGTTAAGACACTTGCGTTGCCTGCAGTCAGTCCTAGTTTGATCCCAGGAAACACCAGCATTGACCCTTGAACCACAAACCAAGAATGAACTCTGAACACCATTGGGCTGAGCTCCAAAACAAAATAAAACAAACAAAAAATATGTTGCATATTATTTGCTCATCACAGGAAAAGTTAAAGAAAGTTCTCTGGTTTTGCAAGCTGAAATTAAAATTATCTACTTCTCTCTTGGCTTGGCTTTACATTCCTGAGAAATAGAGTAAATTACCCTGAAAATGCTCTTCCTGAAACCAATGATATATAAAAATACTTTATTTTAGTACTATGGTCATTGCAGTTAATGAATAAGAATGGCATTTCATGAACTAATAGTTATATGAAACTTTTTCTAAGAGGAACTATAACTTATTTTGTCTGTCCTTGTACATTTCACTTGTATCACTTGTCTTCCCACTGTTCATCAATTTGCTGGAGCAGGCACCAGTAACATCTCCATATGTCCTGTCACATGCTAGTGTAGTCCAACGGCATCTGCTCAGTCCAGGAACATAAAGAGTATCAAACCATTCTACCAGATCATAGGAATGAGGTCTATAATTGTTACTAGTATTTGGCATATCAAATATGACATGGGTAGCTTTTGGGCTCTGCTGTGCAGGTAGGTTACTCTTGTAGTCGCTTCTCATCTCGTGCATTTATTGATGATGAACCTGGCTTTTCCTGGGGGCCTTGTGATCAGCTGTGCACAGGGAGAGCCATTAGCAGCATTGCCCCATGTATGTGAGTCTCTGGATCAGGCATACCTGGGCTGAGCTTGAAAAAGACTGCTGTAGGGCGGGACTCTAATGAGCCAAGCTTGTGATGAGCTCTTCTGCTGGGTGAAGCTCTGTCAAGCTAGGGAGCCCAGATTTGGAAAAATGGCGGCACTCATGGTGTGGGGGTTCCTCTGGCTTCTTGCCAGCTCTACTGGGATGGAATTATATCTCTGTCCTTAGGAATACAAAATTTACAAAGTCTCCTAAATTAAAACAAAAGTAAGCTTTATTTAAAGTTGGCAGTTTCTATCTTTCTCTCTGAAACTATTCAGTGAAAATTAGATAGTCTTTAGGGAATTAAGCATTAAATAGAGTACTTCCAGAGAGTAGTGTTATCTGTCTTATTTCATACTGTTTTGGAAACCTGGATGTTAAAGGGATTGCAAAAAATTACCTTGCTCAGTTATCATTTATCATTGCAAGCTTGTGGTTTCTATCACTTTTGACAAGTTAAAATCCTTCTTCTATTTGAACTTACTCTGGCGATGAGAAAGATTTCTGCCCTGAGGCAGCATCTTTTATTTGTGTACATCTATGACTGTTACACAGCTTTCTTTGTTAGTGTTGAAATAATTTTTTTTCCAGATCTCTTTGTCACAGTAATTCCCTTTAACCAAGTTGCATATGCTTGAGTAGGACAGCATGTTAGAAATCTGAAAGATGTTAATAAGAATATTCTCCTTTTCATGTTCAGCATCCTGGCATCCCTTCAACTTTTCCAAAGTTGATGTAACAATGTTTCTTTTATACATTTATACGTTGATTTTTCTCAAGTTTTTTTTCATATTCCTTTTAAATTGTGATTCCCAATTTATATCAAATAATGTGTGATTTTTCCGTTCTATTATTATGGAATTTTGTACAATTTAACCTTGTTATGCATTGTTGGGTAATTTTAACACATATTTTTAATTGTGATTTCTGCTAACTAGAACTCCCTAATTATTTTTGGGATGTAGTAATAATCTGTACCTCTCAGTTCTTTCTTTGATCTCAATTATGCTTTTAAATCCAAATCTGAATTTCTATCCTACATATTGATTTATAAAAAATTTAGTTTATTTCATGTATAATTGATCAGTACTGGGAAGGAACCTAGATACTCACACCTGCAAGGTGAGTGGTCCACTGCTGAGCTACCTGCACCACCCCTATACATTTTTAGTCAAATTTTGATTAGTCAAAATTTGATTAGTAATTCAATCAACTACTTTAAATTTTGGGAATAAAAGCCTTGCAATGTTTGGTTGTCATCATACTAATAAAATGGTTTCCTCTACCCCTCTCTTCCTCTGAATCCCATTTTATTTTCAATCTGCTACATACTACATTTTTTTTTAGATTCCAAGAGTTATTTTTCCTTTGTCTTGCCAGTTTATTTTACATGACTATTTATATTCCACATATATTCTAAACCATCTTTAAATTATCGTTAATCTTTGGATGAAACTTGAAAGCAAAACTTCATCATTTTTTAACAGAAGAGAACATTCCATTAGTATATGTGCCACACTTTATCCAGATATCTATGGATGCACACAGTAACTTTTATTCTGTGACTGATGAGTATGAATGTGAGCATGCTATTATGAACACAGAGGTGCAAACATTATTTGTACATAACAAAAGCACACCACCTCTGTACACACTAAGAAACATACTCTCTTAAATTTACTCCTGAGTATTTTTTTTATTAATTTTGAGGAAATTGTAAATGTCATTCTTTTTTTTTTAAGTAACCCAGGGATTATTTATTCAAGAAAACAACTGAATCTCCTTAAGGACAGTTTTATGTTTTAACTTGTACCACTTCTACTGACACTTTTGTATCTCCCCTGCCTCGGCCCCCAACCACTTGTTGAAGAGGCTTTCCTTACGCCATTTCAGACTCTTTGCACTTTTATTAAAGATTAAATGATAAAGTGTTTTAGGATGGGTGTCAGGATACTCATTTCTATTCCATAGCTCCACAAGTCTGTTTTTATTCCAATACCACACTGTTTTAATTACTACTGCCTTGTAGTACAGTTTGAAGTTGGAAAAGGTGATGCCTCCCATCTTCTTTTTCCAGAGGATTGCTTTTTAGCTATTGTTCTACATAAAGTTCAGGAGTGTTTGGTCAATTTCTTTGAAGAATGTCATGGGGACATGCATCCATTAGGGACTGCATTGAATCTGTACAAAGCTCTAGAGAGTATTACCATTTTGACAATGTTGATTCTCCCCATCCATAAATGGCATTCTTATCTTAATTTCTCTTTCTTTTCAGTTCATGTTTTGCATGTATAAATGGATTCAGTTTTCGTGTATTGTTCTTGATGCTGTCATTATTCTCATTAGTTATTTATAGGACACTTTGGTGGAGTTGTTAAAATTCCTATGTATATTATGATGATCGTAAGAATAGTAATAGTTCATGATTTGTTTCTAATTTTTATTCATATCATATACTTGTTTCACTTCTTTTATTTTTTCCTATTTTTGGGGGTCACACCTGGAAAGTTCAGGGGGTTCTTCTGGATTCTGAACTCAGGAATTACTCCTGGAGGTGCTTATTGGACCATATGGGATGCTGGGGATCAAATCTGTGCCAGCTGCGTGCTAGGCAAAAGTCCTACCTGCTGTGCTATTGCTAGGGCTCCCTGTTTCACTTTCATATACTTGTTTTGCTCAGAACTTACTCCTGCACCTGTGCTCAGAATCACTCCTGGCAAATATCAGGGACCATATACGGTATAAGAGACTGAAACGGGCTTAGCATTGTGCACGGCATGTGACTGAGACCCTGTACTTTCTTTCCATTCCCAACTTACAAATTAAGTTGCACAGTAGTGGTGAGAATGAATATCCTCTTCTCATTCTTATCTTGGTGAAAATGCTTTCAGTATTTTACCACAACAGATTTTTTAGCCGTAGATTCATTGCACATATAGATAGGTTGGCAGTTTTCCTTTATTCTGCTTATTTTTATAGGTGGATGTAGAATCTGTCAGTGCTTCTTGGGCCATTCATGAGATTTTTATCTTTCTTTTAGTACATTATATTAATTAATTGATTTTTGTATATTGAGTCTTTCTTGGATCCATGGAATAAATTACAACACTTGATGAATTGCTGAATTATAGTTGCCAGTGTTTTGCTTAGGATTTTTATTCGTGTTTATCAAGGATTTCAATGAGTTGTTACTGTCAGATATTGCGATCAGAATAATGAGGGCAACATAGAACGTTGCTGATTTCATAGAACATTATTGGGAAATTTTCTTCTATTTGCTTTCAAAGATTTTAGCAGATAAAATTTCCTTTTCTAAAAATATTTTATTATACCACCATGAGATATACAATTACAAAGATGTTCATATTTGGGTTTCGGTCATACAGTGTTTCAGCTCCCATCCCTCCAACAGTGCCCATTTCCCACCACCAATATCCCCGATTTCCTCCCTCCTCCCCTATTCTGCCTATGTGGCAGGTTCTTTATCTCTTTTCTCTCTTTCTCTTTCTCTCTCTCTCTTCCTTCTCTAACATATAGTAGATTGTAATGAATACACTTAGAGGTTATATGAATCTTTTTGCCTGTATTTAATGCTCAGTTCTAGGTTGATGTTAGCACTTTTGATATTTATTAACACACTGTTCCCTTCTCTGTCTTACCTAACCTCTGACTCCCACAAGTTTGTGGTAATGTCCACCTTTGACAAGTCCTCCTGATCCATGTTTTGCCTGGCCTTGGATATTGGTATCATAATATGTGTGTGTATATATATATGACATATATATGACATATATATGACATATATATGTCATATATATGTCATGGAAATTTCTTTTCCTTGAAAAGTTTTGTAGAATACACTTGTGGAGGCATAAGGCTCTGAGCTTTTGCTCTTAGTCTGCCTTTCAATTACTATTTAATTTCTGAATTGTAACTCATATGTCCAGGCTACTTATATCGAGATGTACATACAGATTTCAGTCTTGTTACTCTGTGTAGCTACTTTGTTACTTTATAGAATTATACTCTAATTATGTCTAAGACTTTATATCAGAAATTTTTGTCATATAAGATTATGAAAATTAATTTTGATTAACAGAAGATACCATAAAATACACATATAACTAGTAAAGCCTATATTTTATCCATATTCAGTCTGAAGTGACTTTTCAGTACTGCTCCCTCTCCAGTGACTCAGGGAGCAAGGTTACTTGATTATATGATATAATCTCACCCTGTAAAAAGGAATGAATTTTATTTTAACTCCCTTGGTCTAGGAATAAAATATATTGCCTCTATTAATATTTCAATATTCTGAACTAGTCATGTTGACCCAAACCAAATGCCAGGGAAGCGAGGGAATATAAAAACCACATTTGGAATATTTGGTGAGGGTAAATGGCATTTATAATCTAACATTCTCTTCAAGGTCAAAGTTTTCACCAAGGACTAAGAAACCATTGATCATAGCTGTGTCTAGATTTTCATTTATCTCAGATGAAAAAATAATAATGACTTAATTATTGATTTAGAACAGAGATTACAAATACTAATTATAACAATAGCTTCTACATAGCATGAGATTTTCCTTTCATTTTGTAAGTTAGAATAAATGTTTCAATCTCTGGTTTCTTTTCCTTTCCCCAGTGGATGAAAAATAAGAAATGTCCTCATGCAACTTGCTATCTCATCTGCAATATTTTGGCAATACTCTGGTATGTAATCTTTCTGAGACCTGATACTTGAAATCGTTTTGAGAAACTAAATACTATCTTATCATCTCTTTATATATCTGGAAGTTCAATTGCTTTTCCCAATACTTATTCCATATTTTCTAGCCAAATTTTTCTCCTGCTCAGAGAGTGTAGAGTTAATGCAATTTCTGGAATTCTATTTTGGGTCACCTTTTCGGTTTATAGAATATCATTAGATATAATAAAGCAACCTCTCTTGTTTTTGCTTTGAGTATAACTGCAATTTAAAATATATTATTTTCTTTATGTACTTTTACTTATAAACATCAACTCATTCCAGGATTTATATCTGTTATCACTGACACAGCTTTCGTCATCTCTGCACTTGCTTTAATGCCTATGCACCACTTCTCTACATTTAAATTTAAAAATTAAAGCATCCAACTATATATATACATATATATTATATATATATATGTATTCAATTTGAATCTTCAGGTTTTCTTTTTCACAAACCATTTCTTTTCTTCTTTTTCTGTCTAATAATTCAAAGGTATAAATTAAATTTTGAGTTTTCATAAACATGTCAGATATAAGGTTTGACACTAAATAATCTATATTTTTGTGTGTAAGTGTCAAATTGGATATATTTTTGTCATTGGTGTTTATTGTTATTGATATTTTAATATGTACTGTAATTTTAGTGTGGATTATTGTTGTATGAACATGTATACTTTTTGGATCTAGTGAATGTTGAATTTTCATAATCTTAATTCAAGAACACGTAAATAAACAAAACAATACAGATCTCATAGTTCAGAGGTAGTATTTCACGTGCCTTATATTTTCTTGCATTTTATGTGGAATTTGTTTACTATCATCAAAATAAAATAATTTCCTGATGGGACAAGCAATCAATGGTTAGTTTAAACTTTACAAGAAGAAAACAATATAGCTTGATTGAATTTTTCTAAATTCCTGAATTGAATTCTACAAAAGCATGAGAATTCTAGGAATTTAAATGGTAAATATATTTTTCTGATTTTTTGAGATCCCAGATCAGTTTTTGAAATTACAGACTAAAAGACATTGCTCAAAAAAAGTCAGAAATACTAGGCAAGAAACTCTAGCAGCCAGTCATAGAAGTTATTTGTTCTTCTTGCATTCTTGGGAAAAGGATCCATATTTTGCAATTGTCTGTAGGACATAACTGGCATTTAATTTTCTATAGTCTGAAGTTACTGTATGGCCTCCTGATCCTTCCATTCCTATCAACATGATATAGCTTTTCTGGAAGGTAGAGTTGTTGCTGAGCCTTGGAGTTGAGAGAACACTATTACCTTCACTGACAGTCTCCTGGAAAACAGTGCAGACAGTTCACTTTGACCTCAGAGAGGGACAGCACATTGCTAGTATATTTTCTGCCAGTTTGAACTTACAGGAGCTTTTTTGAACTTATTAGTTTCCAAGCAACAAGCTAAAAAATTTACTCATAGGAATTTTGAAGAAACATATATATTGTTCAGTTTTAAATAAGAAACTTCTATTTTATCTTTTTATTAAACATGCAAGATAACACATTAGCCCACCACAATAATGCACATTTATAAAGTTATATATATATATACATATAGTAATTATACTTACATATAATTCTATCCTTGTGTGTATATGCTTTCATAGTGGAATGCATTGCAGAGGAATTCTGGACTTAAGGTAGCTTAATTTTAATGCTTTTAGTGACTTCTCTATATTTTGTTGGATACAGAAAGGTCTGATTACTGGTATGGAAATAAAGTTGGAAACTTTATTTCATTTATTTTTTGAAATGTTTCCTTGTAGAAATGTTCCTAAGCAGACCCTAAAATCCTACATCCAACAAACCTAGACTGTACAGAAAAGTGAAATATTAGTAAAAACATATCTCATTATAAACATAATTGAATGTAATGCAGTAATTTGTAGACTAGTACCTTAGCTAAGTCTTTAGTAGTCTTTTACATAGCCCTAATAAATCTTTTATATCCTTTAATGGTAGGACAGTATTCTCCAGAAGCCGTATATGCAATGAGCCAAGAGTTTAATTTCTTTTGTAGTATTCCCAGTGCTAGGTTTTATATATATATATAATGATATTGACTTCTATCAACATCTTTTCACTGTCTTCAAACTTAGATTTAGATTTCATTACATTAAACAGTAGAATTCAGGGAGGTGACACTTTGGTATGGTGTGAATTCAACAACAATAATATCAAATTTAAAATACTAATACATTCTTTCCTTGTGCAAGTTATATTTGAAATTGGAAATGCATAATAAAGAATATTTTACTATTTAATGAGACATATTTTACCTGGGCAGAAAGAAATATGCACACATTTTTGGTTAACAATTTTAACAGGCACATTGTAATAATTTTAATAGACACAGGTACACCCTACAGAGAAGAAACCAGCTTTCCCCGTTGAACCCCCCTGCATTCCATGGACCTCGAGAGCAACTTCCAACCTGAGTCCACCATCCCGATGGAGCCCTCGGAGGAGCCCAGAGAAACCCCCCACACCTTGCTGGCAGCGATCTTCACAATCCACACTCTGCAGCAGGTAAGATCTCCACCCAGCAGACTAATCCAGTCTCCAGCCCCCAGATTAATCCAGTCTCCAGCCTGGCTTGTCAGAAACCCAGCCTACAAGGACCCACCATGCAGAGACCCGCCCTTCAGAGGAGCGTATTTCAAGCACAGGAATGCTTGAACATAAGACACAGGTACACCCGACAGAGCAGAAACCAGCTTTCCCCAATTGTGTGCTTCCACTATGCGGGCACGCGATTTACCTCCAAATTACCGTAAATATTCTCCCCACCCTCTGAGAGAGCCCTATAAAGTAATGAGAATATAGCGCCCGCATGGCAGAGCCTGGGAAGCTGTCCGATGCGTGTTCGATATGCCAAATCCAGTAACAGAAATGTTTATTTTCCTGACCCCAAAAGAGCCCTTAATATGGCAGCAGTAAGAAAGGCAAACAAGCAGTGCCTGATAAAATTCCATGGCCATCCTAGGCTGCCAAAACGAAGAAGGACTAAAATGACTGTCTGTACTTTCAACGCACGTACGCTGGCATCAGAAGCATATATTGAGGATCTGATGCTGCAAGCGCAAAAAGATCAAGTACGACGTCATTGGTCTGACTGAGATGAGGAGGCGCCAGTTGCATCATGCTGTATTTGACACGGAGAAAATTGTTCCTTGGAACATGTGACAAAAAGAGGCATCGGTGGCGTTGGTGTCCTTGTCAACACGAACATGGCTGTAAACATTGATTCATTTGAATGCCTAACAAACCGAATAGGACGATTACACTTGAAGAGATGTGGCCCACTGCCAGCAATTTCTATCTTCATTGTCTACGCACCAACATCCACATACAAAGAAGATGAAATTGAGAAATTCTACATGGAATTGGAGGAGTTCTATAAAAAAGATCACACCTTCTACAAGATCATAGTCGGTGATTTTAATGCCAAGATAGGACCAAGAAGATCGGGCTGAAGAACTCCACATCGGGACCCATGGCCTAGAATGGAACGAACAGGGTGAGAGACTATCTGAGTTCATCATGTCCACCAAGACCATTCATGGGAACTCACGGTTCCAGAAAGCTGAAGCGAAACGTTGGACATGGGAATCTCCTGGCGGACAGTTCCACAATGAAATTAACCACATCATCTTCAATCGACGGTTTTGTCTGACCGATATAGCTGTCATCCCCAAATTCCAAACAGGATCGGACCACCGTCTCCTTCATGCAAAATTCTACTTCCCGCAACGGGGAGAAAAGGCTGAAAAGTTTAAGAAGAGAACTCCCAGAACGACCACCAACTGGGAACTCTTTGGCACCATTGCAGCAACATGGGAAGATACCATCATTGACGACATCGATGAAGAATACAACCGACTGGTTCAGCACCTCCATGATTGTGCGAAGAATGCCGAGAGAGAGAAAGACACTAAAGGACGCCTGTCTTCAGAAACTCTCGAGCTCATTCACCAACGTGGCAAGGCGCGAGCCTCAGGAGACCAAATGCTAACATCCAAGCTTGCTAAACGGTGCAGAGAAGCGATAAAAGAAGACCTCAAAGACAGAAGAGCAGAAATACTGGAAGATGCAGCAGAAGCCGGGAAAAGCATTCGCACTGCCCGCCTGTCCTTTGCAAACTATAAGACCAAGATGCCTGCCCTCCGACGCCCTGATGGATCTATCACATCTTCCAGAAAGGCAATGGAGAAGATTATCCAGGACTTCTACTCAAATCTCTTTGATAGCCACATCCACCTGCCCACATACCAAATTCCACAGGATGGATATGTCATTCCCTTCTGAAATCCCACATGCCATCTCGTTGGTAAAGAAGGGAACAGCACCAGTCCCAGACAAAGTCAGACCCGAACACCAGAAGAATTTGCCGTCGGTACTCATCAATACACTAGCTCGGCTCTTCACACACTACCTGTCCGAATGCAAGGTGCCCTCCCAATGGAAAACCAGCAGGACAGTTCTACTGTTCAACAAGGGAGACATTCACGACATAGGCAACTATCGCCCCATCTGCCTGTTGTCTGTCATCTACAAGCTGTTTACATGAGTCATCCTGAACAGGATTAGCAGGACACTAGATGAAGGACAACCATGAGAGCAAGCAGGCTTCCGGAAAGGATTCAGCACAATCGACCATATCCACACAGTAACCAAGCTCATTGAGGTTTGTAGGGAGTACAAGATGCCGCTCTGTCTCACGTCATTGATTTACAGAAAGCCTTTGATTCTGTGGAGACTCAAGCGGTCATCGAAGCCCGAGCCAAACAGGGTGTTCAAACCCAATACATCAAGATCCTTCTTGAGCTGTATTACGGATTCACCACCAGGATCTCACCATTCTACAAAGAAGTGATCATTGATGTCAAAAGAGGGGTTCGACAGGGTGATACCATCTCACCAAAACTCTTCAGCGCCACCCTCGAGAACATCATGCAACAATTAGAATGGGAAGGAATGGGAGTGAAGATAGATGGTTGGCAACTACACCACCTCCGCTTCGCTGATGACATTGTTCTAATAACACCAAACATTAGCCAAGCGGCACAAATGCTGGCTGACTTCAACCGAGAGTGTGGAAAGATAGGTCTACAGCTGAATCTAAAGAAAACTATTTTCATGGAGAATGAACTAGTTCCAGAGGCCCCATTCACTCTCAATGGAACAAACATCTCTGAATGCAGCAGTTATGTGTACCTAGGTCGAGAAGTCAACATGATGAACGACCTAAAACCTGAGCTGCGCAGGAGGAAGAGAGCAGCATGGAATGCCTTCAAAGGCATCGAAGAAATAGCTAAAAGGACAAAGAACCTCCGGCTCCGGGCACTTCTCTTTGACTCCACTGTTCTCCCTGCATTAACATACGCCTCAGAGACCTGGGCCCTATGAAAGCAGGGATGAGAATGCTATTCGGATCTCCCAGAGAGGAATCGAAAGAGCTATGCTTGGAATATCACGCCTCACTCAAGTGAGAGAAGGAATCGGAGTTCTGACCTCCATTGCTATTCCAGAATCAGGGACGCTGTCTCGTTTGCCAAGGCATCGAAAATCAGATGGGCTGGACATGTAATGCGATTTGGAGACAACCGCTGGACTAGAGCCATTACTGACTGGATCCCACGGGATGTCAAAAGATCAAATGGCCGCCCACCTACAAGATGGTCAGACTTCCTTGTAAACACCCTGAAGGAACGGTTTGAGGCTCTTCATATTCCTGTATCAACCAGATGCCATTGGGCTACATTGGCACGTGATAGGGTCCAATGGAAATGTTACTGGCGCTCGCTCGAGCAAATCGATGAATAACGGGATTCAAGTGATCAAGTGATCAATTTTAGTAGTTCCAATGTCTTTGTTTATTATCTGCATCTGGGCAACCAAATAGGAATTTTGGATTGATATCCATATGCCATTTTATTATAACTCTGAGAAACATGAAGATTTGAGGTCCTATTATTACTTTGTGCCCACCAAGACAAACTTCATGAGTTCATAAGTGTCTTGTTAAGTTTCTGCTTAAAAATGTGTTAAAAAACTATTTGCATTATTAAGAAAAAATATGATTTGCATTTCTCTTGCATGTATCAGCTTTATTACTTTCATAAGAATCACATTATTAAAAACACTTATAAAATTAATTTTTTCTATTTCCCATTTTATTGCTGCTATTTTCACAGAAACTGTGGGTCATAGACACATATACACACAACTCTTCATGGTGCTCACATGATTTTTGTTGCAGAGCTTATACGGTTCATTCACTTAGTAGTGGCGCTCACATACTTAGCTCTGGTGCTCAAAATAAATCCCAAACTTTGGGTCACAAACAGAAGTGCTCTGAATTCACATGTGCTATATGATATGGGTCTATGTGATAATGAATTTGAAGCCTTACGCCTGCAAGGTGGATGCTTAAACATAAAGAGAAGTTCTTGAACCCCACTTATAAACTTTTAAGTGAAACTTCTTTTCATAAGAATAAGTTAGTGGGAAAAATCTACCCAACACTCATCTGCCAAGGGGTTAATATCCAAGACATATATATCTTTTATATATTTATATATCATATATATTTATTATATATAACAAATGCATAAAAACCCACCCAAAATGGGGAGAATAAATGAATAGAAACTTTCTCAAAGCAGAAAAACAAATGGCCAAAGGAATATGAAAAACATTCTACATCAGTAGTCCTTAAGGAGATGCAAATCAGAAAAGCAATGAGGTATCATCTCACACCACAAAGTATGGCATATATCAAAACAACAAGAACAATCAGTGCTGATGTGGATATAGGGGGAAAGCGAATCATTTTCTGGCAGGGATGTCAACTGGCCTAGACTTTTTTGATAAACAATATGGGTGTTCCTCAAAAAAAAAAGTCTTGAAATTATTATAGTAAACAGCATTGCCATCTGCACTGTTCCTTGATCTTGCTCCATGTGGCAACATTTTTGTCTAGTTCATTTTGTTCTCTTTTTGGGTAACACCGGTAATGCTCAGCAGTTACTCCTGGCTCTGCACTCAGATATTACTCCTGGTGGTGCTCAGGAGACCATATGGGATGCCGAGGATATAACCCAGGTAGGCCTCGTGCACTGCAAGTGCCCTCCCAGCTGTACTATTGTTCCGGCCCCCTTTCCTCTAGGTCAATGGGGAGACTGAATGAGAATTTCAGGTAGTGAATGCAGTGCACATGGCTGGTTCTCTCACCAGTCGCATAGAGTCAATGTGTCAGAGCTACACTGTAGGACAAGTTCATCTGTAAAGTGAGCACAGGATGGTGGTGTTTGATGAGTTGGCTGTGGACTTCACCTGGGAAGAGTGGCAGCACCAGGATGAAGAGCAGCCGAACCCTATACCAGGATGTCATGTTGGAAACATACAGTCACCTGATATCATTGAGACATTCACTCACCAAACCAGAAGTGATTATAAAGTTGGAACAAAGAGCAGAGCCATGGCTCACAGATTTCCCAGAAGACAGCCTCTCAGAGCCTCGGAAGAAGCCAGAGGAACCCCTGCACCATGACGGCAGCTATTTTCAACATCGGGATTCCACAGCTTGTAAGAGCTCCACCCAAGAGAGAAGCCAATCTTAAGCCCAGCTTGTCAGAACCCCACCCTAGAGAGAAGCCTATTACACAGACACAGATGGAGCTGCTACCAGCTCCTCCCGGTTTCTACAGGACCACGGTACATCAGCAAATGTAAAACTTTGAGCACCCACACGGCAGAGCATGGCAAGCTACCCATGCTCTTCCATGTAATATTTGATATGCCAGAACCATTAATAATAATAGACTTCATTGCCATGACCTGAAGGAATTGTTTGAGACTCTTCATGTTCCTGGAGTGAGCAGAGGCTCTTGGGTCATATTAGTATGTTAACAGGGACAAATGGAGATGTTACTGGCACCCGCTAGAACAAATCAATGAATAATGGGAAGATAAATGATACAAGCAATAGCATTGCTGAGTCTATATGATCCAGAAATACTAATCTGGAAAATATACCCTAAGGACCAAAATATATCACTGTATCACTGTATCACTGTCTTCCCGCTCATCGCCAATTTGCTTGAGCGGGCACCAGTAACATCTCCATATGACTTGTCTCATGCAAGTAGAGCCCAAGGACACCTGCTTGCTGCTACCAGCTCTCCCGGTTTCTACGGGACCACGGTACATCAGCAAATGTAAAACTTTGAGCACCCACACGGCAGAGCATGGCAAGCTACCCATGCTCTTCCGGTAATATTTGATATGCCAGAACCATTAATAATAATAGACTTCATTGCCATGACCTGAAGGAATTGTTTGAGACTCTTCATGTTCCTGGAGTGAGCAGAGGCTCTTGGGTTATATTAGTATGTTAACAGGGACAAATGGAGATGTTACTGGCACCCGCTAGAACAAATCAATGAATAATGGGAAGATAAATGATACAAGCAATAGTGGGAAGATAAATGATACAAGCAATAGTGGGAAGATAAATGATACAAGCAATGATACAAGCTGAGTCTATATGATCCAGAAATACTAATCTGGAGAATATACCCTAAGGACCAAAATATGTCACTGTATCACTGTATCACGGTCTTCCTGTTCATCGCCGATTTGCTTGAGCAGGCACCAGTAACATCTCCATATGACTTGTCTCATGCAAGTAGAGCACAAGGACACCTGCTTGCTCCAGGAACATAAAGAGCCTCAAACCATTCCATCAGGTCATGGGAATGAGGTCTATAAATGTTACTGGTATCTGGCATATCAAATATGACACGGGTAGCTTGCCAGGCTCTGCCATGCAGGTAGCATACTCTTGTAGTCATCTCAAAATCCAGCATTTCGCGAGTGGGGCTGTGATAGGTTGGTCTGCTGGGTGGAGTTCTGACAAGGGGAAGTCCAGATATGGAAAATGGAGGTCCCTCATGGAGTGGGGGGGTCGTCTGGCTTGTTGTGAGGCTCTGCTGGGGTAGCAGGCCAGGGCTAGAATCTGCCATCCCTCTCAGGCACCTCATGAGCGGCTGGGCACAGTGAGAGCCAGTAGCAGCTCACGCTCGCCCTCACCAAAATATATAAGTTAGTAAATTCATGTGCACCCATATGTTTGATGCAGCACTATTCACAATAACCAAAATCTGGAAGAACCCACATGTCAGAAAATAGAAGAGTGGCTAAAGAAGTTATGGCACATCTCTACAATACAATAGTAGGCATCTATTAGGAAAAATGAAGTCATGAAATTTGCTTATAAGTGGATTGATGTGGCAACTATCATGCTGAATGAAATGAGTGAGAGACATGTTAAAATAACAAAGTATAAAAATCATACTCAAAGGCAGTAGAAATGAGGGCTAGGCAAATGGTCCATGGTACCATGCCTGCCACAAGTGGGAGGGCAAGAGAATAGAGGACTATGACAATGATAGTTTGAAATGATCACTCTAGACACATAGAGAGTCCACTACTAAAAGGAGGTTAGGTGATATGCATAATAACCTTTAGCAGAGCTGCAAAGTACAGTGTCTAAAAGGAAGAGAGAGGGAGAGGGAGAGAGAGAGAAAGAGAGAGAGATGTTTGTCTTAGTGGCAGATTCAAGTGAAACTGGAGACATTGAAGAAATGTGCATTTTACTAGTGTATGATTGAACATTGTATGACTGAAGTCCAATCATGAACACCTTTGTAATACGGTGACTCAATTTTATAAAATGAATTAAATAGACACTTTTAATTTCAGTTTATTAAGACCTGATATCATTTTTTCAACAATATTTAATAATCTAATTAGGTCACTTTAAAATTCAAACATACTCTCAAGAATACACATTTATCTATGTCTCTGACTGCATCAACAGTTTAAGCTAAGGTTCAAGTACAGTGATAGATGCTCAACTTTCTCTTTAGTTTTTCCTCCTCACCAAGCTATAAACCTATATTATATTAAAAATTGTGTTCAGTGCAGTTCAGTGTAATCAAATTCAGAATATTTTTTAGCTGCAAATTAATCAACAACTTTTACAGGCTCTTGATTTCAATCATTTCCTCATTGCTATTGTTGTTATTCTTTAATTTATTAAAATACATAACAATAGATAAAAGCCAGAGTGCCAAATGTGCTTTCAACTGTGTGAAGGAAACAGAGAAGATATGTACCAGTGGCCTGTAATATTGCAGGTTATAATCATATGCTGTTTATCTACAAGTCCAAGGGATTTACACTGAGCTCTAGGTCAAAGGGTTGGTTTCACCTGGAAGAGAACAAAGTCAAGGTATAATTATGAGAAGTTTGTTCTGCTGTGTACTTGGGAATGAAATGGTTGACAAAATTAGAGGTTAATTTATTGGAAGACAGAGATTCATCTGAACAGACAGCCAATCAGTCTTTATTGAGTTTTAGGAAGATAAAGAGGCAACGATTTTTCAAAATTATTTCTTGTTTTCCTTCCCCACCCAACTAAAAATCTATACTATATGAAAAATTTTACCATATTTTTTTGAAATAATAAAGAAATTCTAGTCTGACATACTTTACACAATAATTTATGTTACTGTTTTTAAGAATAGTTTTAACATGAACTTAAATGAGTGCAACAAAAGTTTCCTGCTATACTTATGCTATGCTTTATTATTAAACACAGATGGCATCTCTGTTGAATTTATAACTGAAATGGAAAAATTAAAATAATAATGCATGGACATAAATATTTCTCTTTTACAGTTTTAATAAGTTTTTAATTTTTTTTTTTGAGTACTAGTATGTCGTGATTGAACTAGAATTAGCATACATTATATGTTTTATATAATTATAAACAAGATGACCACCACACAATGTCCATTTATCATGTAGCAAAGTTTTAATACAATACAACTTGCTATACATTGTGTTATACATTGTGTATACATTGTGTTATACATTGTCTTATACATTGTGTATATTTCATCCCCTAGAATCATTAATTTTATAGCTGGAAGTCTGTATTTCTTGATACTTTTCACCCAATTCACTCTGCACTCATTCCCCACACTTCCTACTGCTGCCTTTGACTTGATTTAAGTAATTTTCTTTAACCAGTAATATTTCTGTTTGTTGATAAGCTTTAACTTATAGGGAAAGTTAATAACTGGGAAATTATAATACTATTCTCCCAGTTCTGATTTTTCAGTTGAATTTCTCTGGCAAAAAATGTTCTTAAATAATATGTTCTATACTTTTAAAAAATTTATTATACCACTGTGGGATATAGTTATAATAGTGTTTATATTTGCATTTCAGTCATATGGTGTTCCAGTATCCATCCCTCCACCAATCCCCATTTCTCTCCACCAATGTCCCACGATTCCCCTCCCATGGCAGGCAATTTTCATTTCTCACTCTCTCTCTCTTCCTTCTTTTTACACACTGTAGCTTACAATACATACAGTTAGAGGTTATCATGTATATCCTTTTGCCTACTTTCAATGCTCAGTTCTATGCTGGTATTATCATTTATAAAAATTATTAATACACTGTTCCTTTCTCTGTATTCCCTAACCTCTGATCCCACACATTTGAAGTAGGTTCTACCCACTGAAAAAACCTCCTGATCCATGATTTTTTCTGACCTTGGATATTGGTATCATGGTATTTTTTTATATCCCGCATATAAATGCAGTCATTCTACCTATCCTTTTCCCCCTGGCTAATTTCACTCAGCATGATCCTCTCCATGTCCATTCATAAATAGTCAAATTTCATAACTTTGTTTTTCCTAACAGTTGCATAGTATTCCATTGTGTAGATGTACCACGGTTTCTTTTTCCAGTCATCAGTTCTCAGGTACTCTGGTGTTTTCAGATTCTGGCTATTGTGAATAGTGCTGCTATGAACATAAAAGTGCAGATTATGTTTCTGCTCTGTGTTTTTGGCATCCCAGGGTGTATTCCCAGGAGTAGTATTGCTGGGTCAAAAGGGAGCTCAATTTCTAGTTTTTGGAGGAATGTCCACATTGTTTTCCAAAGAGGCTATGCCAGTTGAGATTCCCACCAACAATGGGTGAGAGTACCTATCTCCCAGCATCCATGCCAGCACAAAATATTAGAAAAAGACCAACTAAAGGAGCCCAACCCAGGAAGACAGAGGAAAAAAATAAAACTTAGAGAGGAAATCAATGAGCTGGAAACCCAGAAAACAATTCAAAATATTAATGAAACCAAGAGCTCGTTCTTTGAAAAAATAAACAAGATCGACAAACCACTGGCAAGACTAGTAAAGACAGAAAAAGAGAGAACCCAAATAAACAGAATCAGAAATGAAAAGAGAGACATCATAACTGAAACCACAGAAAACCAAAAAATCACCATAGATTACTTTGAGAGCCTGTATGCCACAAAACATGAGAAACTGGAAAATTTGATAAATTCCTGAAGTCCTATAACCTCCCATGGCTGAATCAAGAAGCCTCCAATACCTGAATAATCCTATCACCAATGAGGAAATTGAAACAGTAATTAAAAGTGTGCCCAAACACAAAAGCCCAGGTCCAGATGGATTCACTAGTGAATTATTCCAAACCTTTAAGGAGAACATACTACCAATCCTTTTCAAGCTCTTGCAGGAAATAGAATAAACAGAAACACTCCCAAGAAGCTTCTATGAGGCACATATCACCTTGATACCCAAAGCAGGTAGAAATAACACAAAAAAAGAAAACTACAGACCAACCTAATTACTGAATATTTTGTTGAAGATCCTAAGATCTTCAACAAAATACTAGCAAACAGAATCCAAAGAGTCATGAAAAATGTTATACATCATGACCAAGTAGGATTCATCCCAGGAATGCAAGAATGGTTCAACATTCACAAGTCAATCAAGTTGATCAAGTACAACATCATTGGTCTGACTGAGATGAGGAGGTGTCAATTACATCACGCTGTTTTTGACACCGGAGAAGAACTCTTTCTAGGAACATGTGACAAAAGAGGTGTCCTTGTCAACATGAACCTGGTCACAAACATTGATTCATTTGAATGCCTAACAAACCAGATCAGACGCTTATACTTGAAGAGATGTGGCCATTGCCAGCAATTTCTATCTTCGTTGTCTACGCACCAACATCCACATACAAGGAAGATGAAATTGAGAAATTCTACATGGAACTGGAGGAGTTGTATAAAAAAAGATCACACCTTCTACAAATCATAGTCAGTCATTTTAATGTCAAGATAGGACCAAGAAGATCGGACAGAGAACTCCACATAGAGAACCATGGTCTAGAATGGAATGAAAAGGGTGAGAGACTATCTGAGTTCATCATGTCCACCAAGACCATTCACGGTAACTCACAGTTCCAGAAGGCTAAAGCGAAACGTTGGACATGGGAATCTCCTGGTGGACAGTTCCACAGTGAAATTGACCACATCATCTTCAATTGAAGGTTTTGCCAGACCGATGTCACTGTTGTCCCAAAATTCTAAACAGGATCGGATCACCGTCTCCTTCATGCAAAATCTGCTTTAGGCAACAAGGAGAAAAGGCTGCAAAGTTTAAGAAGAGAACTCCCCAGAATGACCACCAACTGGGAACTCTTTGACACCATTGCGGCAACATGGGAAGATACCATCATTGACAACATCGATGAAGAATACAGCCATCTGGTTCAGCACCTCCATGATTGTGCGAAGAATGCCAAGAGAGAGAGAAAGACACAAAGAGGGGACACCTGTCTTCAAAAACTCTGGATCTCATCTTTATTTCATGGGCTTCATGTAATCTAGATGGTCCTTCTTATTTATTATTTGCACCAGGGTGATCTAAGTATCTTGTTCTCTGTATACTGAAATGGTCACACTTTCCTGCTTGAGGGCAAACTAATATGATCCTTCCTATAATCTTAAACAATAATCTCAACGTACAGTTTCCTGGTAAAATTCTAACTGTCCCACCCTGGGACAAGTGGGTATAAAGAGTGCTGTGCCCAATCTAGATGACATAGACGTCATAGTTGATATATAATAAAAAGTCAGAAGTTACTCATTCAGAGTCAAGGTGACTTCTGTAATTGCGATACCCTCCATCAGTGTTTACACAGAAGAGAGCTCTTTATATGAACCCTGGTTTAAGAACATGTAAATAGATTAAACTTTGAGTGGATAAAAAGAAATAGATTAAAAAACAAAGCTCCCAAGCTAGCTAGGCCTGTCATCCAACAATTGGTGTTTATTGTGATATTGTATTTTTATTGTGAAAAATGTTTCAAAGATGCTTAAAATTAGAGTATTAGAGATAATTAGGAAATCCACTAATCCATAACTTTTATATTTAGAGAACTAAGGTCAAGTAATATAAAATAACATGTCAGACTGCAGCCTCTAACCAAACTTATCAACCTCCTTGAGCCCATCAGGTTACAACATACCCTGTCCACAATAAAGACATACTTTCCTTTTTTTTAACCTATAACTACTTTTCGGGACTGTGCAAGCAAATGTCTCTGTAGAATGTAAATCAGCTAGATCTTTCAAATGTTGACTATATCTTAGTAATACAATTTCTCTCCTGATCATTTGTGCCCTTTGAGCACCAGGAGAATGGCACCTTGTGGTTACAAACAGATGTGAAAGGTCATTTTGATTTGTGTCTACAGTGACACCTAATATGAATCAATAGCTATGATAAGCATTGACACTTGATTATATTTTTCATCACCTATAGTCTTTTACTATAACCCTTGAGATTCATCAAACATTTGTATGAGCCACATGGTACTATGCTAGGAACCACAAAGTTTGTTTTGCATCAAGATGGTATCCTTAATTTTGAATGGCCTCAGGAATGCTATTATGGTTTCCTAATTTCAGGGAATGAAAAAACACAAAATCCTTGCTACAAAAATAGATGCTGTGTATATTGGAAAGCTTACATGAGAATGCTGCCTGTCATGTATTTTCTATTTACACTCTATGTTCTAAAATCACTGCCAGAACAATTTAAGGTTTACTCTGACTAGTAAGGAAAAATGTGTTTTGGTCTTGGAGTTTAGAGACAATAATTAATAAGTTATGATGTATAATATCTTCCTTTCTAAAATTATCCTAGTAAATAAAAATTTCATCATTTAAGGGATATAATGAAGATGTTTTGCCAAACTCATTAGCCTCAACCCTTATCAGACAGCAGGCTCTGAGTCTTGAACTAAGTGACCCTGTAAATTATTAATTTTAGTTTTATTTACCCAAGAATTACAAATTTATCATTCTATGTACGTCAAGAAGTACTTATATAAACTTTTGTGGATCAGCTTAATTCATTTCTACAATTCATTAACCAAGGCCATCTATTTCTCTGAGTCACAGCTCATTTTCTCCCTCTGGTTTATTCTGAATTGGCACACACTTCTCTTTGATGCGTGAATGATGTGGTCTGATTTCTACCACTCTAGAATCCCACTACTTCTGCTGAGCTCACATTAAATGCTTATTGTGCTATCACTCACTAATAAAACATCTCTAATACGTATCATATGTATTATGTCCAGGAGATCATCATGATAATCATGTGTGTCTCTCTCATAAAGTCATTCTCAGTTTTTTACTGTGAAAATATTCTTTCTCACCCAGAGGGAGACATGATTAAGAAGACTCCAGTTTATATTCGTCTTAACTAGCACATTTTCTTAATAATTAAGACTCTTTTAAAGTATAAGGACATGTTATGTCTTTGAGTTTTATTAAATTTTGTTCTGTGCTGAGAGAAGGCTTAAATTTTCCAATATAGAAGAATGTTAATGTTATGTGAGGTTCTCAAGGCTACATAATATATTTGGAAGACAATATGAATGCCTCTGCACCCATGAGCTAGAACCCAATGGGTATTGCATTTTAACTTTGGTCTAACATACTTATAAACAATAACTGAGCATGCTCCTCAGATTCTCACGAATTTAGGTATATAAGGGTGTTTTACTGACTTGGTTTATGCATTTGCTCCTAGATTAGACATTATGTTCATTATGCCCTCTGCCTGGGCTGTGCTGAGATACAATCCTCATTATAGATCTGAAAAGCAGAAGTGGATATAGCTCTTTAAATAATGTAATCATAAATAGATAATTTTACCAGGTGCAGCCAGGTGTTGTAGAAAGACTTTTCTTCATATGCAGGAAAGTTTTGGGGACTTTAATGTTTCTCGATCCTATATGCATAATTGTTCATAGAGATATTTTGCCCTCAGTAGCTTTTAGTTTAATAGTTTTAAATTAATCTTTCACTTTGTTAATTCCACAGTACTAGTAGAAGAAACCAAAGACTACTGAAATTAAAATTAAAGACTTTGTTGTAGCAAAGTGTCAAATAAGTTAATCTTGCAATGCAGTTTCCTCTATAATGTTTGGTAATGTTACTACCAATGATTATTTAACTAATGATGCCACTTAATACAGACAAGGTAGCTAGAAGTAGTTGCTCTGCATGGTCACTGTGAATTTGATGTTTTAATCATAGAATTTAGAAAAAACAACTTGAATAGTAAGGAGACTGTTGACACCACCCTATATGTTCACAACACTTTATATGGGGGTTTAGCTGAAATTAATTCGTTGAAATGCCTTTGTGACTATAGACAAGGTTGTAAACATTAAGATATTCTGGTTTAAAAGGAGAGAGATAGAAAGAGAGAGAGAAGAGAGCAAGAGAGAGTGCTTGCCATAGAGGCAGATTGTGGGGAGTGTGTGAGTTGGAGGAAACGAGGGCACATTGGTGTGGTTGGGAAATGTGTGCTGGTAAAGGAATGGTTTAAATTTAAAGTTAAAGTTTAAATTTAAGGTATAACTACCCTTCTCCTATGGTATAAACCTCAATGTAGCATTCAGGCCTTAAAAAACTAAAAATATTTGAAAAAAAGAAAAAATTAAAATATTTGGGTAGGAGTTACATGATAGATGTGCTTAAGATAGAAGATTGACAACCACAGTGAAGAAACTACTTATCTTTCAAAATGTATAAATTGGGGAACTGGAGCAGGTAGGGTACTTGCTTTATACCCGCTAGAGACTAGAACTAACCTTCAAACATGCAGGGAGGTGGGACCAGAGTGATAGCACAGCGAGTAGGGCATTTGCCTTGTTTGCGCCCACCTGGCTTCAATCCCTGGCATAAGTCTCAAAACACTAAACTTACCTCCCAATTGAATGTATTCTTGATTTCATATTGGATACAGAGAATAAATGAGTAAATTTCCTCTGCCTAAAGAAGTAACTAGGGGCCGGAGCGATAGTGGGTAGGGTGTTTGCCTTGCATGCGACCAACCTGTGTTAAATCCCCGGATCCCATATGATCCCCAAGTACTGCCAGAAGTAATTCCTGAGTGCAGAGCCAGCTCAGAAGTAACCCCTGAGCATTGCCGGGTGTGACCCAAAAAAGCAAAAAAAAAAAAAACCAAAAACCCCTATAAATCAGCCTCACCAAAAAGTTGGTTTTAGAGGTTATTTGGTATTTTGGTGATAGGAATTGAAACCTACCAAGAAGCTGGAAACCTGATTGAGATATTCCAGGGTTAAGGGATGGAGCCATAACAGTGGGTAAGGCACTTTGCACACATCCAATATGGGTTCAGACCCCCAGTACCCCATATGTTCCTGAAACCTCACAAGGAGCAGTCCTGAGCCTAGAGACAGTAATAAGCCCTGAACACTGCCAAGTATGACCCAGAAGCAAACAAAAAAAATAAAAACTTTTTATTTTTTAGAAAAGCATCTAGTTGAATTACAATGTTGTGCCAATATATTGTTCTATACAATCTTCAGATCTTGGGCCGGACTGATAGCACAGCGGATAGGGCGTTTGCCTTATGCACAGCCTATCCTGGCTCGATATGGTTCATATGGTCTATCCCATATGGTCCCCAAGCACTATCAGGAGTAACCTGAGTGCAGAGCCAGGAAAAACCCCTGAGCATTGCCGGATGTGGCCCAAAAAGGCAAAAAATAATATTAATATTAATAATAATAATAATCTGATCGCTTGCTTTTGCACGAGCCAACCCAGGTTTGATCCCTTGCATCCCATATGGTCCCCCAAGCACCGCCAGGAGTAATTCCTGAGCGAAAGAGCCAGGAATAACCCCTGAGCGTCACTGGTTGTGACCCAAAAAGAAAAAAAGAAAACAATAATAATAATCTTCAGATCTTATTTGTTTTGGGGGTTATAGCCTATGGTGCTGGTGTTGAAGAGAGTAGGGAATATGGGTCAAAGTAAGTATGTATGTATGTATGCATGTATGTATGTATGTATGTATTTATGTATGTATTTCGGCAGAGCCTGGCAAGCTACCCATGTCGTATTTGATATGCCAAATACCGGTAACAATTATAGACCTCATTCCCATGACCTGCTGGAATGGTTTGAGGCTCTTTATGTTCCTGAAGCAAGCAGATGCCCTTGGGCCTCACTAGCATGTGAAAGGACCTATGGAGATGTTACTGGTGCCTGCTCGAGCAAATCGATGATGAACGGGAAGACAGTGATACAGTGATACAGTGAAAGGAATGGTTGTTGAAACACTGTATGACTGAAACCCAATCATGAAAATCTTTGTTATTATCCATTGCACAGTGATTCAATAAAAAAGAAAGATATTCTCTTTTATTTCTGCAGCTCTGTGGTAATTATTCAAATTAAAAGTAGCCTGTGGATACTATCCTCAAATTAAAAGTAGTTTCATCTTCCGTTTTTCAATATTTGTTTTTTTACAGCTCCCTATGGAGTTCTCCTGGATGCCATGGCCCAGAAATATAGGTCAGTTATAAATCTAGAAGGTTTGCTTTTAGATGATGTTGGCACAGCAGCACACTACCTCCTAAAGCCATACCACAAGCCTAGTGGTTTGACTTTCACATTGCAGTTAACTTAAATGAAGTGAGTGGGGAAGAGAGGGAGCACGTCAAGAAGCACATCTGCTGATCTCCTCACTTCTCACCTTTGGTTACTCAGAGAAGTGACAGGGTGAGTCAAGACCAATACAGGATTATGATATTCTTCCAGTTTGACTTAAAAATCCTTAAATACTACAAAATGCTGCTTCTAGAAATAAAAGAGGATATGAGGAAATGGAAAAACATTCCCTGCTCACGGTTTGGGGAGAATTAACACTGTCAAATAGCAATATTTCCTAGATCTTTATACAGATTCAATGTGGACTCTATAAGGATACCCATGACATTCTTCAATGAAATTGACCAAACATGTCCAAAATTTGTATAGAATGATAAGCCCACAGGGATAGATAAAGCAATCCTTGAAACAAAGAAGATGGCAGGCATCACCTTTCCCAACTTCAAACTGTACTACAAAACAGTAGTAATTAAAATGGCAGCTTATTGGAGTTAAAAAACAGATCTGTGGACCTCTGGAATAGAGTTGAGTGTCTTCACACAAATCTTCAAATACATGATCATTTAATCTTTGATAAAGGAGAAAAAAGTATGAAATGGAGCAAGGAAAGCTTTGTCAACAATTGGTGGTGGTAAAATGGCAGCTTCATGTAAAAAAATGAATTTGTACCTCTAACATCATGCACAAAAGTCAGACCAAAATAGATTAAAGATCTCAATATCAGTCCTTAATCCATAAAGTACATCGAAGGTAATATAGGAAAAACCCTCAACTACATTGACACTATAGGCATCCTATATCATCTCAAACCACTAAGACTACCACTTATCCAAAAGAGCAACAAGTGCCTGTGTAGATGCAGTGAGAAAGGGACTTTCATCTGTTTCTGGTGGGCATGTCGACTGGTACAGCCTTTTGGAAAACAATATGGACATTCCTCGAAAAGCTAGAAATTTAGCTCCCATTTGTCCCAACCATACCACTCCTGGAAATATACTCTTAAGGCCAAAAACACACAGCATAAACAACATCTACACTTCTATGTTCATAGCAACACTACTCACAATAGCCAGAATCTGGAAAAAACTGAGTGCCCAAGAACAGACAATTGGATAAAGAAGCTTTGGTACAACTACACAATG